>JBBMJZ010000058.1:72675-87524 GCA_037833815.1 Zingiber zerumbet
CAACTTGGTTATCATACCATAGTTTTGCTAGTACTGAAATTTTAAGTCCAACTTCAATCAAGAGTTGATATATCTATATTATCTCACATGCAAACTGTGTCATAGCCCTATATTTTGACTCTACACTAGATGGTGAAATAACGTTTTGCTTCTTACTCTTCCATTAGACTAAAACCTATCCAATATGCATCTAAAAAACATTCAATATGAGTATGTTCATGATTTACATATACATATCATGTCTAGGTGCTCCCTTCAAGTAACACAATTTACTCTAATGCTACCCAATCATGAACGGTTGAAGAAGACAAAAACCGACTGACAACACTAACTGAATATGCAATATCTAGACAAGTCACGATGAGATAATTCAACTTCTATATATATATACTTATTAGTTACCATATTTATATATATTAGTTACCATAAATGTATATATTAGTTACCATATTATTGGTACAAATTAGTTAATAAATAAATGTTAATTAAGCTAATTTATAAATTAACCTAATTATAATTTCTTAAAATTAAATCCCGTGTTTGTATATAAACATGTCTCACTTTTCAATAAAGGGATATACTTTTTATCTCAACTTTGCATAGTATCAAAGCATTAGAATTGAAATTAGGGTTTGTCGGGGAAATTGCTACTTTTTTTCCCAAATCCGCATACGACAAAGACTCGCGCTAACGCATCCTTCTTCCTCTGTCGCCAACAGCAACAAAAAGGGCATCGCCGCTTCTGCCATCAAGCCCAAGACAGCGCCTCCTTGCTGGCCAGGACCCCGAAGGACATCCCTCCGGTCAGCCACCTATTTCCGGCCATCACGGCCCTCTTATCTTCTGGTGGACGGGCAGTAGGAAAAGTTGTCGAAGAGCAACATATTTCACCGGACAGCAACATGTTTCACCAGACAGCAACCTGTTTCGCCGAACAGCAACCTCTATTAGCTGCTTCTTCCACTCGCTTGCTCTCTAAAGTCTTTCGTCTCGCTTGCTCTCTAAAGTCTTCCTTTGCTGCTGCCTCACACCACCGCCTCCAACCCTAACGCAGCAGAAAGAAAACAGCGAAGTCTTATGTTGATGTTCCCTCTCCAAGCAGTAGCAGCTGCATCTTCCTTCAGCAGCAATCATATCGGCAGAAATCAGAGAAGTCTTCCTTCCTTCATCTTTTATTTGACTTTCTTTGGGATAAAGCCTCATGACTGAAAATAAGTCTTCTTTTGTGACAGATATGGTACTAGTGATGTCTAAATCCACGGACTATAAGCTAAATTGTTTGAACTATTTGAATTGGAATAAGACGGTTGGTCTTTATCTACGAAATATTGACAAAGATGGTCATTTGACTGATGACCCTCCTCAAGATAATTCAAAGCAAACATGGCTTAGAAAAGATGCTCGCTTGTTCCTTAAGATTCAGGATTGTATTGATGATGAGGTAATAGGTTTGATTAATCATTGTGAATTTGTTAAAGAACTAATGAATTACTTGAAATTTCTGTATTATGGGAAAGGGAATCTCGCGCATGTGTGAGGTGTGTAAAGTATTTTATCGTGTGGAAAAACAAAACAAGATCAACCTCTCATCAATTATTTTATTGCGTTCAAGAAGACATAAAAGGAGCATAATTTATTTTTTCCCTTTAGCCCTGATGTGAAGGTTCAACAACGAGAGCAAATGGCTATTATGAGCTTCCTTGCTGGCCTATCTCCTGACTTTGAGTCTGCTAAGTCATAAGTTCTCTCTAGTTCTGAGGCCTCCTCTTTACGAGATGTATTTCTATCTCAGAGAAAATATGTCCAAGACTTATTTACTGAAATAGGAAAATTGGGGGCAAAGCCTTGTAGTACTCCAATGTCTTAGAACATGTGTCTCACAGGAGAAGGGAAACTATTTGAACACCCAGAGAGATATCAAAGGTTGGTTGGGAAGTTAAATTATCTTACCGTGACTCGTCCAAATATTACATATTTGGTCATTGTTATTAGTCAATTTATGTCAAATCCAACCGTTCATTATGCAGCATTAGAGCAAATTTTGTGTTATTCAAAGGAAGCACCCGGACGAGGTGTCGTATATAAAAATCATGGGCATAGTCATATTGAATGTTTTGCAAATGCAGATTGGACAGGTTCTAAAATGGATAGAAGATCTACTTTAGGTTGTTGTATCTTTATTGGAGGAAATTTAATCTCATGGAATAAGAAGCAAAATGTTGTGTTACGATTAAGGAGTGAAATACCATGTCGTGCTGCCCAGTACACACAGTATTTACCGTTCCATTGGTGGACAGAAATCAGCACAAATCGCGGGATGATTTCTCCATCACGCACGCACGTCAGTGACGACACGCGCGACAGAAAGAATCAGATTCAATAACTTTTGTTGACAAAAGGAATCGATTCGATTCCTTCTGTCGACAAAAGAAATTGAATTGATTCCTTCCGTCGCAATCAATTGATTGCGCCATTTGATTCCTTGTATCGTCGCGATTGTTTGTATAAAGGAGTTTAGGGGAAGCAGGCACCGATCAACAGCGAGCAGCGGCGAGGTGAGAGGCGGCGAGCAGCGGCGAGGTGAGAGGTGGCGAGCAGCAGCGAGGCGATCGGTGCCGAGCCGAGCGGCACCGAGCAACGGCGAGGCGAGCAACGGCAACAAGCGAAGGCGAGGCGAACAGCGGCGAGCAGCAGCGAGGCGGCGCTGAGTAGCTCTAGACAAGTAGTATTTTCCTTATTCGCAAATGGCCGGGATGCCTCCAACCATGCCTCGTACACGGGCACACGAATAGGCCGTAAGCAGTGCCGGAGGCATCACGAGAGGCTTCCAACGCCACCGGAGGCCTCCCGCATTGCCTTCGGCACCACTCAAAGCTCCTGCGTCACGGGCCGGGGCGCCTCTCGTGTTGCTGGAAGCATTGCGGGGCACCTCCCTCGGCGCTGAAAGCTTCCCGACGCCTTCTAGGCCTGCCGGAAGCTTTCCCGACGCCTTCTGGCACAGACGGAAGCCTCCCGATACCGTCTAGCGCTCACGACGTGCTGAAGCCCTAAAAACCACAATTTTTTTCTTCTCCAATACAGTAATTAGTTTATTTATATTAAATAATTATTAAATAATTATAATAATTCAGATTAATGTTTTCATACTTTTATTATTTTATATTATTTTAAATTTCATTTAAATTTTTTTAAAAATTCTAAAAAAATATAATTTTTGAAAAAAAAATTATATTTATATTTTTTAAATTATTCTGATTTTTTTTACTATTTAAAATATATATATTATTTAAATTAAAAATTAATTAAATGAATAAATATTTAATTTATACAATTATTATATATAAAATTCCAATGGTAAATACTTTTTGACATTATAAAATGATCATCATTACTTGGAAATGTATATTACTGTATTATTCTTAATTTTTTATAATGCATACGTAATGGCACCAAAACAACAATCTCATGGAACGTCGATTAGAAAATCGATTTCATTGGCAATGTTTGCATTGCGATATGATTAGACGTTGTGGTGGAGTCACATGCTTAAAATAACATCTTGCTGGTGGATATCCGGATGTTTCTTATTATCCAAAAGTTTCTCAAAAAGTGTCGTGCAATGAAAGAAGAACTTGATGGCAAAAAAACATTAATGTATAAACAACAACGACAACGTGAACTTGTTGATAGCTAAAGCTCTAAAGAACCAATCTATGATGAATTTGAAGGTTGTGATAAAGATCCAAATGATGAAGACCTTTAGCAGCTCACAGTGTCTCTCCAACTCAATATGACTATGAGCAAAATATGTGACATAAAAGTGGCTCAGCTAGTGCCAGTAGAAGTGGCTCAGTTAGTGCCAGTAGAAGTGGCTCAACTAGTGCAGCAACATTAAGAAGAAGTGCAAGTGTTCGTATTCCTTCAACACAAGGTGGTGTTAGTCGGTTTTTTCTTTCTATGGGACGAAGACGTGGAGTTGATATTGCTGATATTGATCCACTGACATTCCAAGACCAAGCTAACAAACAGACTAGGATTAATGATGCATATTCAAAAGAGAAAAAGAAATCAATCGGTAAAAGTATTGCTAAATTTTTTCATTTCAATCGTATTCCCCTAATGCAATACACATACTATCGTAGCATGGTGTCCAACGTCTAAAAATTTGATCCTCGTATTCAACCTCCAACTGCATATGAAATTGTCGGTCCATATTTAGATGAGTAAGTAGAGCGGATAAAGACTTGGACCCTATCATGCAAGAAGCAATAGAGCTTATATGGGGTTACGTTGATGTGTGATGGCTGGACAGGACCTACACGAATGAGCATTATCAACTTTCTACTATATTGCAATAGAAAGGTAATATTTCATAAATCTATTAATGCAACTACAGACTATCATGATGCACCCTGTATTTATCATTTAATGGATAGTGTAATTCAAGAAATAGGTGCAGCACATATAATACAGATGATTACAGATAATGGTGCCAACTTTAAGAGGGTTGAAGAGTTATTAGAGCAAAAGTATTAAACATTATTTTGGACACCATGCGCAACACACTGTATCGATTTGATGATGGCAGATATCGGTAAGCTCGATACAGTGAAGAAGGTAGTGAAAAAAGGTTAATGTTTAACAAAATTCCTCTATAATCATCATTGGGTTCATGGATTAATGAGGAAATTTATTGATGGGGAGATTCTATGACCAGGAGCAACTAGATTTGTCACTCACTTTCTCCTATTAAAATCGTTGAATCAGAAAAAAATCGGATTGAAGGTCATGTTCTCTTCTGAATATTGGAAAGCCTCTCGATATTCTAATACGACCGAAGGTGAGGTACAAAAAAAATTATTATATCTGTCAAATTTTGAAACTACATCGCAGATATTCTTATAGCAGTAGAACCATTGTACGTCGTTCTACGTAAAGTCGATATGGAAAAGAAGCCATAAATGGACAACGTTTACCGCCTAATTCTTAAAGCAAAAGAGGAAATTAAGAGGCGTCTACAGTCACCAACTAAGTATCAACATTACATTGATATAATCTCTACAAGATGAGACGATCAAATAGGAAAATATATTCATTTGGCAGGTATGTATTTTTTAATGATAAAAAAATTTTAATATCGTTATTAATAATTATATATGTTTAATTATTGTAGGTTAGTATCTCAATCTGGCATCTCAATACTGTTATAATCTTGGCACATATAATGATTTATTAGTGACCCTTAGACATGTAATATCAAGATTACATTCAAATAGAGAATCAATTGCTAAGACTATTAATAAAAGTCGATTATTTCAAGAGGTATATGGTTCTTTTAGCGACCCTATTGTAGTGTCATGCAGATATAAAATGGATGCAGAAAAATATAGTAAAAATTATTAATAATTATTGTCAACAAATATAAATACTATTTTAATTTTATTCTTATTTATCTTATAGTATCTATTGAGGAAAAACTCCGAGAGACATGTTTAAGATGGTACGGACATGTACTTAGACAAGCAATAAATACTCTAGTTAGGTGATGTGAAATTATGATAAACATGCATATCAAACGAGGAAGACAAAAAAAAACTTGGTTAGCAACAATAAAACAATATAAAATTTATTTAAATATAAATGATGATATATTAGGAGATAGAGCCCAATGGCATAAAAGGATTTATACAGCCGACCCCACCTAGTTGGAAAAAGCTTGGTTGTTGTTGTTGTTTATCTTACAGCTCAGTGGTGGTTACAATATAGAGGATCAGCTCCAAATTTGAAAAAGATTACGGTACGAATTCTCTCACAAGACAACGTCTTCCAATGGTTGTGAAAGAAATTGGTCAACTTTCTCCCTCATTCATACAAAAGTACGAAATCGTTTTTCTTATCGTAGCTTGGAGAAAATGGTCTACGTTCATTATAATATGCATCTTCAACTAAGAGCAATAACAGAAGAGAATGAAGAACAAGAGTCTAGTGATGTAGACCTATTTGATATTGGATTTGTTCAAACTGAGACTGAGAATCCATTACTTGATGAAACAGGAGACTCACCACGACCATCTCAATTTCTTACTCAACATATTGAAAAAATACAAGCTAGAGGAGATATCTGTGAGGAAGAAGATGATAAAGCTTTTGATCAAGAATTTCGATTTTCTAGATCTCGGTCTAGACGTTCTCAAATATCCCAACCTCAAACCCAACCAAAGTCCATAGATAAAGGCAAAGGCAAAGCTCCTATAATTTTTACTAAAATGAAAGAAAAAGACAAACCTCCTGCTTTTACGAGAAAAGGCCAATTGAAAATTAGAGAAAATCCACTCGATGCAATTGATGAGCAAGAACATGATGAATGAATCATCATTACCTTCTGACACTGTAGTCTGACGAGAAGTTCGAAATGAGGATAGAGATATTGATAGCAGTGCAAGTACTCATGGAAGTGATGACAATGGTGATGCATCTAGTGGTAAAAATTATGTTCCCCCTACTCTAACACCGGAGCTATGGACATATGAGATAGATTACATACGTGCAACTCAAGATTATGATCATGGAGCTAGAAGTAGTACTATTTAATATCAATGTCGATATAAGGGTGACAAACAAAAGAAAGCTCATAATTATCAAGATATGTAGGAGAGTTTAGCTAAGATTGATTCTAGTCAAAGTTCATCATACTCGCAACCTTATTAAAACTCTGATGCATCATATGGTGATCCATCATACCAGAGCTTGAGGACGTATGTTTATCCTTATCCTTATCATGTGTCTATACCTGTACTCGTTCCAATTTCAATGGTGCTAGTTCAAATCCAACATCCAGTGAGGAATCAAGACACGATGGACATGTGGAGAAATCATTATCAATATTACATGTCATGGGATGATTATTTAATCTGGGCTAAGCAGTATGTTATGAGAACAAATGCTTCCATTTGATTCATGTCACTCCTTTTGGTATTAATAAGGTGACATATTATAATGTATCAATTTTAATTCAAATTATTGATAGATCATTTTTTAAAAAAAAACTATATTTAATTATTTTTTCTAACAATATTAAGTTATTCAATAATTGAGAATTTATATAAAATCAATATACAACTTATTTTTAAATTATACACAATAAACATATTTATCTAATAACTACTATATATAAATAAAAAATACCAAAATCGTATCGGCACAGCACGATACCGAAACCGTATCGTTCCGGTCTTAGACCGAAACCTCGGCACGGGTCGAGATTCAAAACCTTGGTCTAAATGCATGTCTATAGCTCCCGAAGTTTTCCTTCACATCAAATATATATACATATATATGTTAAGAACTAGAAGTTTATTTTTGTCCAACTAATTAAAGTGTCATTTCGAACTCTCCTTTGTTTCTTAACAATCAACTAAAGTTGCGAGAAGACATAAAGGAGAAGAAAAAGCTCAGGCAATCTCGTTGAACTCTAGTTTTCTCATTGCTTGCTCATACAACCCTCGAACGTACAAAAATCAAAATATTAAAAAATGTTAGATACTAAATTTTATCCTATTAATTTTTTTTACAATTAAAATTACTATTTAAATGACTAATTATGTTAAATTGAACTAATACTTTAAATTTTGAGATTGGGTGGAAGTCGAGTTAGAGTCCATCAAATAGATATATTGATTAAGATAAGTATATTCAAATCGACCTCGATTTGGATTTATTTTAACATTTAAATTTAAACCAAGTTTATATGAAATGGTCTGGGTTTAATCACATTTAATTAGGTTTATAGTATTGTTAAAAGGTTAGGAATTGTTTGATTCTGTTCCTTCTCTCTATCTCTTTAATCTTCTCCAGATTTCCTGCATGTCTACATAGCTTTCTTGCCACTATTAGCCTACTGCCATTCACCGCTCCATACACTTCTTCTCCACTTTCCTATCCTCTCTTCTCTCCCTCAATCTTTCGCCCCTCCCCGTCTTTCTCTCCATCAGTCTCTCTTATCACCCTCTGTATTGTCATTTTGTCATGCACCTCCCCCAT
Source organism: Zingiber zerumbet (assembly GCA_037833815.1). Classification (NCBI taxonomy): domain Eukaryota; kingdom Viridiplantae; phylum Streptophyta; class Magnoliopsida; order Zingiberales; family Zingiberaceae; genus Zingiber; species Zingiber zerumbet. Next base: position 80,716 of record JBBMJZ010000058.1, read on the forward strand.
ATTAAAGTTGTCCCTCATGCTAGTCAGTGGATGAACTATAAATCTCACGCATGCCAGCCGACATAGCTTAGCACACGAAACTATGGTGGTTCCTATGCTCAAAAAAGTGTTTTGGGGTGGGGGGAGGGCGGGGGTTACCAAGTAATACTCCTCTCCCTTGAGTATCCAACAATATATCTTGGAACATAGCAACTATCTACTAAGAACTCTCTGAGCTTGAAACAAGCATTATAGAATCACAAAATCCATATGCATACCAGTTCTCACCTCAACCACAGATATTTTCAAACAAGCTCCAAATGCAAATGTAACTCTGGCAAAACCACAGTCAGTATGAAGCAGCAGTTACATCCTTTTCAACCATCAACCTAATGTAATTTAATATATATGACCCTGTAGCAAAACTATGATAAAGCACAACCTGCATATTAATTTTCGTGTTAAAATTCGATCAATGTTCAAATTAAAGAGACAGAGAATCCTAACATAGTGACAAGGGAACAAGATTGCAAGATTCTAGACTGAAATTGACCAAAATGCCCAAAGAACATCTTAAGGAAAAAAAAATGCAGCAGAAACCCAGTGTAACTATGGAAGACAATAATAACTCATTACTATCATGAGAAAACAGTATGAATTATTAACCAAGGACAGTTATGCAACAACATAAGAAAGAGAATGAAACACAAGTAATTGTCGGGAAGATAAAAGGGAAAACAGCATTTCAGAAGCAGAGATTTAAAACAGTTCTTACCCAAACCAGTTGCACTAATTTTTCCTGTGGGGTACACAACAATGCTTCTTGCTCTATGGAAATGAACAACAGTTCCTTGTACAAGGCCAGCAACATCAATATCTTCAACACGACAAATCTGAAAGCCAAAAATATATTAGCAATTCAAGAAACTTACTACACAGGATACAGAGATGCAAAAACATTACCTGGAGGGTGAACGAGAGTGAAGTATTGACATTACAGTCTTCTGGTGGATGAACTAACTCCAAGGGACAATCTTTTTTCTCACAATTCAGACGTGGGGCCCTAAACTCACATATACAGCCAGCCAATAAAATTTAACTAGTCAGACAACACAATCCACTTGAAGAAAGGCAGATAGATAATATCCAAGGAAAAAAGAGAGCAAAAAAATTACATGTCATCAGCAGTTGCATTTATCAATGGTCCACGCAGAATGGATCCAGGTCCAACCTATGAGGATAGAAACTATCTGAGGATTTAAGCATTGCAACAAAACATCATAGATTATAAGATTGTATCAACAGCATGAAATGGCAGAAATGATGAACTGTGTCAGATAATGCTGAAAATATAGGAAGAAGAATAGTATTGACCAAAAAATAAAGTTAATCATATCATGTAATTAAAATGATGTTCCAACAACTTAAGTGTAACTAAAATATTGACAGGCTGAGGTATAAATTTTGTCCAGTAATTTGATGATCTAGAATCCAGCATAACATGTTCAATATATCCATAACATGTTTAGTAATACTGATCTTTGCACATATAGAATCAGAACTAAAGCAAACCACGTGGCAAAGGCAGAAGCAATCAGAGTATTCTTTTGACAAAGACAAGTGTCCAACAAAAAAAAGGCAAATATTCATTGAGCTAACATAATTGAATTATTTAAATTTCCCCATTTTGCTTATGAAAAATGATATGTAGAGGGAAAGAATCTTAGGAAAATGTAGGGATAAACACATAAAGTGTTAGGCCCACAAAAAGTAGTGAAAATGGTGGACCATGAATTTATGTGCCTATCCCTGAGCTTTTCCCTAAGATTTTTTCCTTGTGCATATCATTACTCTTTGCTTATTTTAGTTTTCTTGTGCAATCATTCTAGTGTTATTGAGGTTCAAACGATCCTCAAATCCAATCCATACAGCTGTGTACCAAAAACTTGTGTAGATTAAACAATCATGAAAAAAAGAAAACAAATACTTTCATGATAGTCAAGCTTTGCCAATATCCACCACTCTCTAAGGAAAATGCATGTGATATGTCACAATCCATCCTTGTACAGATGAGAAAACCAATAAGTTTAACTTTATTATGCTCAACGACTGGTTCGAAATGCAGCACTGGGGTTGTCAAGCACTAGGACAAATATTTTCATGTTAATCAAGAGCTGCCAATATCCACCACACTCTTGTGACATAACACAACCCATCCTTGCCTATATGAGAGAACTAATCCATTAAACTTTATTATGCTCAATGACTAACTCAAAATGCTTAAGTACAAGATAATCATATGCCACTCATTTCACAGACCCTTGCAATGATACCGATTGTCCTAGCCCATCCAAATGAGAAAACTTATGCATCAAATCATTGGGCCCAATCACTAGCCAAAAATAGTTAAATCCAAGATAATAGTAGGACCCTCATCTACCCTTATGAATCCTTAATTTTAGTTTCATGACAATCTCCTAGTGAGATTAAAGCATGATGTCAAATTTCATGCAAGTTGCAACCACTGAATAACCTCTTACAATGGCATGTGAGTTCTTCCTAAAGTATTATAGTTTCAATAATAAAAACAAACAAGAAAACGAGAATCAATCTAACACTTGTCTGAATTTAGTGCCATATCAAAATTTGGGCAAAAATCAAAAGGGTGCCTCTAATTATCAAATTAGCCTTACGCAGTCAAAAGGGGGTTCCTTTTTAAAAATCAAGATACAGGCCCACAATACTTCTCATCCCAAGAATATCTTATTCCAATGTTGTTGTAGAAGCTCCAGAGTAGTTGTTACAATGTGTTAAAATAAACTTATTCAATTTGGTAAAAAAAGTATACATAGAGCACTTTTATATTTAAAAAAAATACTAACATGGTCAAAATTACTTAACTTGATCAAAATCATTTCAACATAGTCAAAATCATTTTAAAACTATCGTGGCAGCTACAATAATTTTAAAGTGATTTTGACCATGTTGAAGACGATTTTGATCAAGTTTAAGCAATGTTGACCATCTTAGTAAAGAGTTTTTTTAATATAAAGGTGCTCTATGTATAATTTTTTTAATCAAGTTGTAGAACCTATGGTGTAGCCATTGCAACATTGAAATAAAGGTCACATGATGAGAAATATGATGGGGTGTTGTTTTGACTATTTTTGAAGGAGCTTTTTTTGAGGAAACTGAAAATTAGGAATGCCCTTTTGATTTTTTGCCTTTGAAATATGACTTCACCCTTAGTAGTAGAATAGAAATTTACTTTTCCTATAGGTATTAGAAAAGTTAAGGTCTTTACAATACATCAAAGCTTAAGCGGAGGAGATTGTAAAACAATAGTTTAATCCCATAAAAAGTAGTTGTGGGTTAATGAAAGGTTTTATAACCTTAGACAAACAAGGTTTGAAGTCTCGAGTTGTACCAGAGTTTCGATCTATAACTAGAACGATACTATTTCGGTATTATGCTGAAGTTCCAATATAGGGTGATAAATTAGAGGTGGAAGGATGAAAGAAATAAATATAAAAAGATAAACAAAAATAATAATTGTCGAGAAATGACATGCAATCATCTAGAATGCTATGATTTTGATATTATCTTTTATGGAGATAAAATATAAAAATATTATCTCAATTTTAACATGTCAAGAGGTGTTGAGTGTTAACATGAAATGATACTTGTCGACATGATTCACAAAAACAACACAATAAAAGATTGTCTCTGGTATCGAGTTTCTTTAACAGGAACAATACTCCATACAAGATTTCAAACCATGTAGACAGGTCAAGGGCTAATAATTAATTTGGCTAAAGATGTTGCATTGGTAGTTGGACCTAACAAAGTTAATCAATGAATCCTCTCATTGAGAAAAGTGTGACAACCTTAATCACCTCATAGCATTATCACATCAAAATTGTATATTGTGCAGATTACTCCAATTAAGGGTACTCTTAGATACTCTATGGAAAGTGGAAGGTAATTGAGGTTAAGAAGGGCAAAATGTGTTTATGGGCAATCTGATCATGAACATCAAGTAAAGAAATAGAGCACCTCTACAAAGTCACTACGTATCAATTTAATCAACTTCACACAGTGTGCCTCCAGTATGTTATGCATCAACAAGTAGAAGTCATCATAAAGTTCCTTGAAGAAAAAGTTAAATGTATCACCTCACCACACCATTAGAGGATCATTGAGTTGGTGAGGGGAATGCCATAGTGAGTTCATGATGAATCTTTAAGATATGTATATATACTTTCCCTAGTATCAAAGATAATTTTCAGCTCCCCTCATTTCCAGAAGGGTTGGCAACAGTCATCCTGAACTCAGCATAGGGATCAAGGACAATGTTATCACTGCCACCTCACTGCCCTATTAAAGGGTTATCAAATTTGTTAGAAAGATGCCATATTAAGCTCATGATGATTTCTCTGTTGTAATATGTATGTATATTTTCCCTTGTTTAGTACAGAAGCACATTCTCCTCCTTAGTTCTTAATGGAGCCTTTCAATTAAGAAAGGTTGGCTTGCTAGAGCATGAGTGGTGAAGTGCATTGGCCCAAGTCATTCTTATGACAAACCTTGACTTGTTATCGCACTACGAGAGTTATTAGATTAGTTACAGTATGGAAATTTTCATTTTTAGGATTTTTCCATATGCAACAAAGATGATATGCAAAAGCAAGTATATTAAGTTTAGCTTTCCCATTGTTGATTTGATCCACACTAAAAGTCTATGATCAAAGCAATGAAGACCAACCGACTTGTGAGTTGGGAACAAAAGCTAATTTGGTTCAATTGAAACAACAGAAGATTTTTTTTAACATTAAATTTTTGGTCCATTCAACCCAAAAAAATTATGTAGGAGAGTTAACTAGCTTAACCGCTGCTCCAAGTTTCAAAGAACAGTTCATAACATGCAAACCTTTTTTTTCTCTTTTTTGCACAAGAGAAAATTGATAAACATAACTTCCAAAACTTAGTTGTTGACTCCTGCTTCTTCTTATGCCTTTGTCATTATAATCGTGTTGTAGGCATCCATAACCATGTGGCCAACAAAGTTCTCTTTTCTTGTATAGCAAGAAGTTGACTTGGTGAATATGATTTGAACAAATTTGACTCTTGGAGGAAAGAGTTGTCTTAAAAGTTATCCATCGCAATTGCAATTGCCAAACTAGTCACACAGGCTATTAGAAATAACAACCCTATGGAAACTCAACACCTCTGTTCTTGGTTTCTTTGTAATCCAAAATGATCATAACGGTGATGACAATGAAGTTATGCTGCCACATTGTGGAAGGACGTGGAGAGGTCAAGCAACATAAGATGCAGTCTATGACCAGCATGTGAGAGCAAGGTAAGCACCTCATCATCATCATGCCAATGAAGCTTTTCAAAGAAGTCGACATCACAATTATTGTGGGAGTAAAGAGTGTCGAGATTCTCGTAGAAAAAGCAATCCATGTCCAAGAGTGGCAGCGGGTTAATGCCTCTTCAAAGTGGTGATCATGATGAACATTTTCAAGTAATTCATACAGATAATAGTCAATCAATCAGTTCCAAAAGATGGCATAGTCAACCATCAGAAATTGTTGAATTGAGATGGGACCTTTTTGATCTAGGGAAGAGAAAGACGCAGAGAATGAAGTCCTTTCTGACCCTTCTCTCCTACAACTGTCTTACATGATAATGTAGCTACAAATTAAGAGGTTGCAACATGCAAGAGGAAAAGAGATAGGGGGTCGATTCTTAGTAAGGGAGTGAAGAACAAGAAGAATTTCATAAAGATCATGCAGATATTTAAAGACTTACCTGATCCTGATAGAAGGGGGTAAATTGGAATGATTTGTAAATTCTAGGGTTGAAATGAGAGAATTGAAGCTGATGCAAAATGAAATTTTCCAACAAGAATAAAATTTGCAACAAAGACATTCAAAAAGTACGTTTAAGACATCCAATAAACAGAGGGATAATAACCACTAAACAGACATTAAGTATAATAAAAAAACAATGAATTTTAACATAAAGGTTAACTAAAGAGGGATAGTACATAAGTATCTCCTATGTCCTTGGAACTAAGCACGCTGCATGCATGATTGTGCCCCTACAATTGCTATCGCTATAAACCTTGGGCTTGTTCCCCATCTCAGTTCCTTACAGAGCAGTATAATGGATAATGAGAGTAGAAGCTGCTAATTGCATCAGACCTTAACTTCTAGTAGAAACTAATATAGCCCGCCCTAGGCACAATTTTGATTTGGACATTTGGACTAACTGCAGGCCTTTAACATGTGTTGATTAATTTCTAACGTCCTAGGCAAATGTCAGGTTGGTGGATTCTGTCGACTGATATGATTTGAATTAAAAAGCCTTATTTGATGCAGATAAGCCACTTAAGAACTTCAATCAACCGATTGGTCATGACAGACCAAAAATTGCAAAAGACATTGGATTCACACAACAAAATCAAGTATTTCCACACTTATCTGTTCACCGTCAAGTATTCACACAACAAAATCAAGTGAATTCAGGGTATTACCCATGTCTCCGTTGTGAGTTAAACTTTGGTGTCAGGGTTTTGGTGTCGCGGAATTCCAAGCTCGCATGAATGAACTCGGTATGCAAATCTGAGTGAATTAGGGATTCTCCAAAAAAAACTTGCCTCTGGCGATATTGACAAACATTAAAGTCTCCAAAAAGGAAGGGTGGGCGTTACAGGTGGTATCAGAGCCAGGTTTAGCCCTCCTACTACACACACATCAAGCTCCTCCCTGCCGCTCCAAGTAAGTACAGTTGCTTAATTTATTTGTATGCAAAAATAGTAT
>JBBMJZ010000058.1:87624-101830 GCA_037833815.1 Zingiber zerumbet
TCCGTGGGTCCCACCTTCATTTCCCCAAACCAAGCACAGGTTTCATTCCATTCCCATTCCAAACCCCCCAAACAAGCTCCCCTTTTCTTTAATTAGCATTAGTAATTACAATTTACCAACATAACTTTTCTTTAATTAGAGCAACATTATATGTCAATTCATACCGGTGGAAAACATGTTGCTCATTTCATAAGCATTTTAGTTCACAAAAATTTGTTGAAAAACTTACCTGATCTCCTAAAACTCATTCGAAGCTCAATAGAAACACTACCCAAATGAATACTTTTGTGTAAATACTATGAAGAATTCTATGATTCTGACGAGTGACGACCAAAGTCTAGTTCGGTCTTATATTTTGTGTTCTGAATTTTTTTTTTTAAGTGTCGTCGATAAGATTAGGTTGGTCGATTGAAGTAACTGCAGAAATGTAAATGCAATATTTGAAGGTGAATTGGACATGGGAATGCCCATTTCTTTCACTTCTGCTTTATCGGAGGTTCTCCACTGTCAACTAACAACCAACTGTAAGCATGAAATCTAAAAATGAACGATTCTCATTTCTCTAATTCCATTGTACCAAACATGTCCTAGTAAAATTATTAGCATAATGATCAAGCATTTCATTTATTTCTATTATCGCGGATCAAGCATTTCATGTCTTCTTAAGCTGCACTCATGTTTTAGTTTTCCCATTGTCCAGAATCCGAAATGAAACCCATCCAGATTAGAGGAAGTTGACTTTGCTGAAGTGGAATTAGTTTTTGCACCATTACCTGATGAAAATGAATTAAATGTATGATAAGGAAGTCAAAGAAGGTGAAAAAAAGGACCTGCTGCAACCCTTGGAAAACGTTAAATGAGACCGCTATGTGGTCTCAAATTGTAGGTATTTGTCTTCTCTCATAATGTAATTTTGATACATTCGACTTGAATAATATTTACACAAGGATTGCTGGAAGTGAAGACACATACGTTTTATGTAAGGTTCCTTGCTGAACTACTCCATTAAATGGTATAACAATATCTTATTGATTTTATGATTATTTTCAGCAAGCTTTGTTGAACATGAAAGTTTCAAGGACGTCACATCGTTTACTACATATTTGAGAATGGTGTACCAGGTAAGAACTATTATTAAAATAGATTTGCAACTTTTAATAGTATGGATTATCGGTCCATACATTAATCAGGACAAATTTAGGGAAAAGGACTAGGGATAAAAATCAATTTGATGTTGTTGAATATTTGCATAAGAAAATAATTACAAAATTTTTTATTTAATGTTTATAAAGAGAAGAAAATTTTAATATTAATCTACATTAGATTTGAAAAGAAAATAAATAATTTTAAAACATTCTAAGTTAGGAATTGAGCTTTATTATACATTAGTTTTGTTGTTGAAGTCCGACATTAGTTTTTTTTAAAAAAAAATTATGTTTTCATTTTCTCAAAAGAAAGGACCAAGAATGCCATTTAGAAATTCTTTATGTTATCCTCTTGCTCAATCATTTTATTCTAGTTTGCTTGAGCTATTTGCCCCAAATCACTTGACTTGCCTAGTTAATTCAATCCACTTAGCCACTCAAACTGTTCAACTTAGTAATTAAATGGATTTACTTAGCTCCTTCAATCTACTTGACAACTCAACCTGTTCAATGTATCTCTAAATCATAAGAGACTAACAAGAACAAATATTTCATGGTATGATCAGGGATGACAATGAGATGGATTAAAACCTATACTTGTAACAAATCTATCCTAACGGGGTAGATTTAAATCCATCTAAACGGATCTCAAGCAGGTTCGGAGTGGGTCCCAAAGTTTAACTGGACTCGCAGCATATAATATTTTTTATTAATTATTAATTAAATAAAAATTGATAGATTTTTATTTGTGATAATATTTTTTTGGTTATAAAATATTATTAATATAAATGTTGAAAATAAAGTTAATGTTTAATTAATTTTTAAAATTTTTTATTTTGTATTTTAAAAAAAAAATTAAAAAAAATAAATATGACGGGCCTAGTGGGTTTAGCCTGGATCCGCCCCACCGGATTCGCGGGGCGAGGCGGGTTTCAGGTTTGGCCAAATACGTCCTAACCTGGACCCGTTGTCATCCCTAGGTATGATGCATAGAAAAAAAAAAAAAGAAATAGCAAAAAAGCAATAAATAATCATAAGACCGCAACATTTCCATGATATTCGATAAGCAAGATACATAATCAAAATCTAATCACACATCCAAACAATAATGAAAGGATTTTGGTAGCTGAGCCAACACAACCTTTAATTCAACATGGAGGAGAACAAAAGACATTTGCATGAATATAAACAGGATACCATAAGGATAAATTAATAGGCGTATACTTAAGCCCCGAGTTGCAACATTCAAACAGGTCAAATAGTCGCCAAGTTGGAACTCGAAGCAAGCTTGTCATCATTTAAATCTGAAATTGTTAGGGAACCACTGTATACTAGACAGAAAAATACACTAGGCTTTACGAACAGTTTTGTGAACCATGGTCTCCTTGTGGACCTGGTGGCAGCTCTTCTCAACAAGATCAAGTAGCTTCTCCAAATTCGCTGCCCATGCATTGAGTGTGTCGTTACTATCCTTGACAGTCTGAAAGCACACAATTCCCATGGGCCTGTCGATCTTCGCAACTAAGGCTCTTGATGCTACCATATCTGACAGATGCTTCTCCGCCTCCTGAAACAGTTCCACAAGATTCTTCGAATCGGACACCAGATCTAGGAAAGAATTATACTACTCTTGAAGACCACATAAGCAAATAAACCTCAAATAAATTTCCTGTTTAAAAATACTAAATAATATCAACCAGGTGCACATAAACATTAACAAATACTATGTTCATGGGCCAAACCACAGGTCTTTATATACTCCAGATGGATCTGATATATCATTGATGAAATGATTTACAATTGTATCTGAACACATTGGAACTGTGCATGTGGCAGTCTGACCTGACCATTTGAGATGATTTTACATCAGCATATTCCTTTCTAGAATTATATTCGTTCAACTTTCCTTGCTAAATCTTTTCTCATGCCTCTAGGTCCATAAGGAAGAGTGCTTAGTTTTTACATCTGACTTGAGATTTGACCAGTGTGTTAGGACCTACTTTGAGGATACGTCCTATATCTCTCGAGGATTTCTAGATAGTTGAGCCTGTTTATGTGTTGTTTCCCTTTCAATAATATTTAGATTTTCTTGCTGTTCACATTACCTCTATTTCTGTTTTGAAACATGTGAGAATTTCACACACATCGGATACATCTATACACACTGTACACGATTTCTACTCAGGAGAATACTAGACTACCTAATATATCGATAGTCTTTGAACATATTAATGTCTAACTTCTCTCATTTTAACATTTGACTGGAGTCTGGGGCTACACTTGATCGATTGTAAATAATAATATTTTTTAAGATTTTTTTTTTCTCATTGTCCTATAAATTCATATTTGTTTTCTAAGTGCCTAAAAATCTGAACCCAAGTGCTTATTGCAAGTGAGATAAAATAAAAAAATGAATATAAATAAAAAGTCTAACAGTGTTTCCTAGCATCGGGATCAGGCATGACCGCATGATGCATTAGGAAAAAAAAATAAAAGAGAGATCAGTGTAGAAAATGACTATTACTTTGCTTATCCAGTAAAATTTCCAGCAAACGAAGTTCAAATAAAGAGAAAATAGAGCAACTTTCCAAAAATTGAAGCAATCAATAATGTTTAGGAAACGACCAAACCTGTAAACCGAGGCACAGAAAATCAGAGAGCCTCTTTACGGCTATCCTCGAATATACTTGGACACAACCAATATATTCTGAAAACAAAACAAAGTTGAATTTTTAACGCCAAAAGAATGTTGAAAATGCAATAGAAAAATATAGTTGGCTTTAGGAAGTAGGTACATGTTCAATCATCCTCGGCTTTAGATCATCGGCTGCCTTTGGAACCAAAGATCAACCAAGAAGATTCTTCTCAATTTCAAACTCATTCTTCTACATCTCCCAAAGATTAGCCCAATGAATAGCCTCCATAGTCACTAGTTGCTTCAACAAAGAGCTAGCATGGTAGACAGCAAAAGAAATAAGCATATGACATTACAATAGAGAATAATCTGGCTAATAGAAACCACCAACAGATAAACATCCAAATATATCTCTACCGAAAGTTAGGAAGTTCAGAAAGATTTTTTATCTTGAGTTGAGAAGACTTTATTGCATAGGATCATGTGGCGATAATACCAAGTACCAACAAATTTTTCTTAGCACCTATAAGGAGATTATCCGTAAGAATAAATCTAATGCAGTATCCAAGAAAAAAAAAACAAAATCTACCCTCTTTTACATATGGAATGTCACATATATTGCCTTGAAACTTTGGCAAATCTCTAAATAATCATTGTTATGAGAATGGTATCTGCACCAGAATCAAGTTAAAATCAAATCGTTAGTTATTCATTAAATATGTATGATGTAAACACAAAATGACAAGAAATGCACTATACAAGTAAATTTGAGGGAGGGCTCACTAGCTTCCCTAGAAGCAATTAAAATAAACTTTAGGAAGCATAATTAGGGCAGAAGGGAGAATTCTAATATATATGCAAGAAAAATATCCTATTTTCCCTAGTACTGAAGGCCAGAGAAAATTTAGAGGAATCTCCTTGATAGGTGTACAGATGGAGAATTCCCTAAAGCACTTTAAAATACACTTCAGGAAGCATAATTAGGGCAGCAAGGACAATTCCAATATATGTGAAGAAAAATATCCTATTTTCTCTAGTCATGAAGGAAAGAGAAAATTTAGAGGAGTATCCTTGATAGGCATACAGAAACCAATTCTCTAGCTGACCACAAGTAGTTGGTGGCTAGCAATTGTTCGTACAGAACAATTCAAATGAAACTGCAAGTCCAAGTATGGCATTCAGCTTGATGCAGAATATCAATTAAAATATTTGTGAATAATTTTAAATTGTAAAAAAAAGCTAAGTTACAAAGACAGAATTTCTTATAGCTGATAAAAATTTTCCTCTAAGGGTGCACCAGGTTTGAAATAAGTTTTGCAATTCCAAAAAATGGAAGGATACAAAAACACACAGATATGATTTTCACCAATTAAATGCACAGTTGAACACCTTTAGTTGATGTGTTATTAACTTACAGGTGCCAGACTAAAACAAATTGAATGATACTACTATATATTGTATTTCTTCTCAAAAAGTTAAACACCTTGAATGCTTTTTTTACAGATTAAAACCAAATGAGCATGTTTTAGAAGATCTCGAATCTCAATCTGGCATATTTGTGTACATCAGTTAAGTTAGTTGAATATTCACATATATGAGAATACCATAGCATTCTGTTAAGTTTGAAACAAGATCTAGAACATAGCAAAATAGTTTCCAACGTTAGGTCAGCGTAAAAAGCTAAAGAAACAAGCTATTAGAAATGCTTAGATGAATTGAAAAACATGGTTTGTTGCAATGGATGAAAAAGAACAAAGCTATTGTGTCAACTAGTTCTAAAGGCAAGTGGAATTACTCAATCATAAATTCATAGTAGATGCGCTTCAGCTCCAATAGGGAAGGTATATCTGCAGGTGCCTCTTCGACAACACTGTCCCCTTCCTTTGGCTTCTTTTTTTCCTTTGAAGCATCTGCATCAAACACTCGAGGACTGATTTTTCTTGACAAAATTTGTGCACGCATATAATCTTGACGATCTAAGCATAGTCAAACCTGGAATTGTTTTTTTAATGTTGAACCCTGAGATTGTAGAAATTGAATAGTTTCAAAATTTTGCTCGAATGATCTGGGAATAACTCCTTTTCGTTCAGGGCATTCAACATTGCCCATCATTGTGTAAGTTTTCCCAGACCCAGATTGACCATATGCAAATATGCAAACCTACAAAAAAAAAATTAGAGCAAAATTAAGATATTGTTGTCTTACTTTACTGGAAAAAAAAATTATAGTTTAGAAAACAATAATAAGAGTATTAACAAACACCTTATAGCCATCAAGCGCACTCTGAATTAACTGAGATATTTCTTCAAAAACATCTCCTTGAGAAGCTTCATGGCCGAATACTTTATCAAAAGCAAAATGGTATGACTGGGCTGTTTATATTGCATTAGTAAACATTATAATTTATATTACAAATAATTGAGTAGATGTGGTAAAACAAAAATAAAGATATTATGGAGACATACCATTATTTGTCAAGTTAATCTCATGGCCAAAAGGATCAATGAATGCTAGAGAAGAAACCGATTCACTTGTGCTTCCTTCATATGACAGAGGACGAACTCTACAGAACACGCGAATGTTCCCTTTAAGTTCCTGCAGAAAAGAAGCTTAGCACCACAAGAACTTTAAAATGTTTATGTTAAAGAAACATCAATACCAATACTTACAAATACTATGTTATGCAGCTTTTTTCGAATCCTCTCTAATTCCACTATCTGAAGCTTTGCATCTGCAAGATGGTCTTGTAAATCAGTAACTTGTTTCTTCTTCTCTTCATAATTCTTCACAACTTCAGCAGTTGTCAAGTCGGCTCTCTAGCATAACAAAAATGTCACAAATTGGTTATGTTTTACAACACTAATGGTACACACGATTAGACTTTTATAATGAAATAATGAATTGCAAAATTGCATTAATACCTTCAGTTTCTCATTGGAAAACGCAAGTAGTTGCCGCAAAAGTTTTATGTCTCCACTTTGGGAAGAGCATGTCTCCTGTTAATGATACAAAAAAATTGATCATAACTCCTGATAATTACGAAACAAGAATGTTAGGTAGGAGAACAAACCTCGAGAGCAGCAACCTTTGTAGTTAGTATTGCCAAACTCAGCACATGTGCTAAAATTTCATTGCAATCATCTTGATGCAAGTCCTCCTTGTTTAAGAGTTTTATTTCTCCACTTTGGGAAGAAATAGTCTCACTTTGGGAAAAGCATACCTGTGAATGATACAAAAAAATTGATTAAAACTCCTAAGAATAACAAAACAAGGATGTTAGGTAGGAGAACAAACCTCAAGAGGAGCAACCTCTACTAGTAATTTTTTCAAATTCTTCACATGTGCGAAATATTCATTGCAATTTACTTGATGTGAGTCCTCCTTGTTTAAGAGTTTTATTTCTTCACTTTGGGAAGAAATAGTCTCACTTTGGGAAAAGCATACCTGTGAATGATACAAACAAATTAATCATAACTCCTAAGAATAACAAAATAAGGATGTTAGGTAGGAGAACAAACCTCAGGAGGAGCAACCTCTACTAATATTTTTTTCAAATTCTGCACATGTGCGAAATATTTATTGCAATTTACTTGATGCAATTGCGGAGAAGACTTAGTAGCAAAATTGTTTGAATCAATTAAATGAACCAATAGCTAATATAATGACATCAATATAAAAAACAAGTATAAAAGTTCTACTTGCAATAATTAAACAATGTGCAATAAATCATAAATATTATAGATGAGATTACAAATAACCAAATATTCCATGCACAGAGAGAGAGTTTACAAGAAAAATGACTTTCATATTATTAGTCTCAATTTACAACATGACTTTCAAGTTCCAAGTAATTTAACTGTCAATTGACCTCTAATGTGTACCAAGGTACATGATATACGACAATGCAAACCTTTTCTTTTCCATTGAATAGATTTTTGGCCGAGAGATCTATTACTTATATAGATTTTTGGCCTAGGCCAATGTCGCCTATAACCATGCATTGTGACAGCGAAGCTAATATGTTTAGAGCATTGAACAAAGTGTACAATGGAAAATCTAGACATATTAGTATGTGGCATGCATTTATTAGAGAAATGCCAATAATGATGTTGTCTCTATCAACTGATTGGTCATGACAGACCAAAAATTGCAAAAGACATTGGATGCACACAACAAAATCAAGTATTTCCACACTTATCTGTTCACTGTCAAGTATTCACACAACAAAATCAAGTGAATTCAGGATATTACCCATGTCTCCGTCATGAGTCAAACTTTGGTGTCGGGCTTAAAATGCACTTAGATATAAAAGGAAAATGGGCATCTCATTTTACCTATTCAATGAAGCTCGTTGAAGGAGTAATGAGACTTGCTCTTTGTTGCAAACATCTATTACGGTGAGATTAGTCACAAATGCATTACCATCGGCATCATGTTTGATTAAGTATTGTTTGCTAACACGAGCACTTGCTTCCAAGCTAGTAGGATTGTCGGGTGATAATAAATCACGAATGGTATCATTATATATTTCTAGCATGGATGCCTGAATAGAAAATTGACGAATTAAGATTACCAAAAAAAAATACGTCACAAAGAATGAAAGGATTAGCAAAGCTTCAAGAAACAGTGTAAAATCACATACCTGCATTTTGTATTTTGAATCCTGAGATTGTAGAAATTGAATAGTTTCAAAAATTTGCTCAAATGATCTAGGAATAAAAATTTGTGTGTGAAGACGGGTAAAAATTTGTGTGTAAAGACGGGTTTGATTCTCTCTTCAAGGTTGGAAGTTTCCGATAACAAGAGTTGAATAGGAAGTTCATCAAAGCGTGCAAAACTGCAAGAGAGGAGTTGTGGATTGGCGAGGAACTTGCCACACTCAAAATGTATGAGAAGCTTATTCAATTTTAGCATCTTAATTTGGATAAATAATCTTCTTAATATTCTTCTTATGGTTTAGTTCAATGGAAGTCAACTTGGAAAAGAGAGATTGAAGTTTGAATCACTTGAAAATGAAAGCAACCTTGAGAATACAATAGACGTCCTGCTAAAGTCTCATACATAACAAATATATATTATCAACTTCAAATCATATACCCGATTTGTAAATAAATTATCACATATTAGTAATACCACGGTTTTTTGGAACTAAAATCTGAAATCACCACCCCTTCTTCAAATACAAGTCTTTGAAACTATAATCTTAAATCACTTCCTTTAAGTCAAAATCAGTGATTCACATAATGTTAAAATAAGTACTTGACTCAAGTACTTAATGAGTCAGATCTCATTACACTATAATTTATAATAATGAAAAACACTATTAGCCCTTTATAAGAGAAAAAACTCACATCAAAAATCTCCATGAAAACATTGTGAGAGCAAAGCTTTTATCTGGATAAAAATAAATCATAAAATCAATGATTACTACTACTCACGTATAATGACCATAACAAAATTAATATTCGCAATCAATAATTACGATTTAGAATATAAAACTTAAAAACTATAATTTTATTTTTTACAAATTTAAATCTTATCTACTAAATTAAATTCGTCATCTTTACATTTTATATTACTATATTATAGTTTCATAATTTTATTTTTTAAATCCATCATTTTATTTAATATTAATTTTATATTTTCTAATTTTATTGATATATTATTATTTAATTTAAATATAATAAAAAAGTAAATAGAATAGAATACATTTACCTCTTTTTCAGATAATCCAAACTCTTCAATATCATTCATCTGAAAATTAAATAAAAAATAATCTTAAAATAGTAATTATTGTAAAATTTGCATCAATATTTCTTTTATAAAACTTAAATTTAATATGCGTCCTATTCTCACCTTTCCAAGACCCTACACAATAAAATAAAAAAACTTAATTGATTATTCTTCTTTAAATGAAATATATAGATATATATACCTTTAATTTCTTAAGCTTCTCCCTGCCATATCAAAATATATATATCAAATAATTAACATATTAACATAAGTTATATTTGAACATCATGTCTATATTATTAATATTTAATAATAATTACAAATAAATCATTAAAAGATCATAATACTTAAACATTTTTAAACTTATCAAATATAAATTAATTAAATCACTTACTCGCTAGCGGTATTCAGGACTCTTTTGTAACATTAATTCCTGTAAATAAAAAAATTAATTATTAATTCATTGCAAGAAAAAAATAATATTATTAATTAATTTTAATTCTACTTTAAAAATATTTTTTGCAGTTCCCGTTGTAATTTCAACTTCAATTGTTTGTGAAGCTGTCAGTAGAGAATCCTCCGCATCTCGTAACATTTCAGAAATGGAAGATGAAGATCCTGTATTATTCTAATATCTCATCAAACAAAGATATAAAAAACATATTCTATAAAATATATAATTTCGAAAACTAACCGGTTATGATATTAGGAGATTTCTCATTATCAACTTGTGCATCCGCCTGTTGATTATCCTAATAAATACCAATAAAAATATTAAAATAATAAACACAGTTATTATCTAATAGAATAAATCATATTATATTAAAAAGAATCTTGCATTTTAATTCTAAAACTTTTTTATAAAAATTATTTTAAAATAAATAATTATGATCAAAATAAAATTTAATCTTTATTAATCACCAACCTCAATTGTATTTCTCCGACGTCGCAGGCTCCCTGAATGATTTTTCCAAAATGATGAACTCATATTCAGACTATCAATATAATCTCCCAAACCTGCAAAAACCAAATATATTAAACACTATAAAAAAATTAATATTCTACAAAATAAAATAATAACTACTAGAGAATATAGAATATGTAATATTCAAAAATCACTTAATGTCCAAAGACTAAACCACATTAAAGAGAGCAAAGGGAGAAGAAAACATCAACAGGTTGGTCAAGAAGGATCCTTGTGCAATCACTCCAACACTCAAGTCAAATGGCGAGGCTCAATAGTGGCGAAGAAAAGCAATGGAAAATAGTGGATAGCAATAAAAGAGCTTACCTATGTAGGAAAAAGGAACCCTTTATATATAATTTTGTTTCTCTTAGCATGAATAACAAGACATGTTACCATACTAGCACCCTGCCGTCTTTCCCAAATTGTATTGGCAAATTCTTTGTATAGATGGTGAAAGCATCCATTCTACAGATTGCACAGAGAATATTTCTTGACGAAGTAAAAGATGAAAAACATCTCTTAAACTACAGATCAGCTAGTCATCTTCATCTCTATAATGCTCTCCAAACAGCAGAGAGCTTATATATAAGAATCAAACTTGTTATTGACATGTGGATATAAACACCCAAGTAAATTTTCGTGGTAAGAAGATTTTTCTGGTTTAAACCTCACCAATCATCAACAAGAACCATCTAAGACAGTGCTACTTCTTGAAAAACCTAGATCATTCGATTAAACAACAGATGCAAATAATGCTCCTCAAATCACCTTCTAAAATTATATATATATATATATATATCAACAAGAAACGAACAAAAGGAACAAGTGAAGAGAATCTGTTTTAGTGAAATTCCAACAAAGAAAATCTAGATCTCGACTGATTCCAAGCATGATCTACTCACAGATCAACATTGGGAAAAACAAACAACTAGAAGGGAAACAAGCACAACAATAAAGTCCGAATTTCACCTTTTAAAGCTGAAACACATGAATTCGAGATCAAAAATCTGGTCATACATATGAGAAAATCGATACCCACTGTCTAACCTCTTCGAACAGACAATTTAAACAGCAGGAAACAAGAGAAACAAACAAGAGCTCAGTGAAATTCGAACTGAGAAAACCCAGATCTCGACTGAGTCCAATTTTGAAGATCGATATCCGTGGCAACAAACGACAGGTAGAACCAAAATTCACACTAAGATAAAAATAATCCCGTGAAAATCACCTTCTCAAACCTAAACACAAATCTCATGAGGTTGGTTACCCGACTAGAAAATTGATATCATTGTCTAACCTCAATAACAAATCTAGACAGCAGGAAACAAACGGAACAAACAAGAGACAACGTATTTTAGTGAAATTCCAACTAAGAAAGTCCAGATCTAGACTCAAGCTTACAGATCTAGATTTGTTCAAACAAACAACAAGTAGAGTAACATTGGGAACTCAACCAAGATATTCGAAGAAAAAATACATAAAAACAAAGGAAAATCTGCAGATCAATATTTTAGTGAAGTTCAGCTTCGAAAGGTCATATCTCGACCAATATTTGCACTGAAACTCACCCGACTTAAATCACGAAGACGGAATCCGGATCTGGTGGGATTTGCGGAAGTAATAACCGGGAAAATCTTCACTACTTGCAGTTTCTCCTCTGCCAACGCGGGCTGAGCTCTGTAGCTTCTCCTCTACTGGGAGGAAAAAGAGTAAAGCAAACGCTGGGAGGAAAAAGAGTAAAGCAAACGTTCACATGATGGAACCCCCGGGTCTGACACACGGGGCCGGATCTTCCAAGATCCGGCCCATAGAAACACAATTCCAGAAGATCCGGCCCATAGAAACACAATTCCAAGATACTTGATACTACTTTTCCAGCTCGAGGTAGGTGGGTCCCGTGCTGATAATTATACAAATTATACAATTTTCTAATTCGTTATTTTTAAAAGACAAAAAATGCGGAGGTGATTTCATCGTCATATGCGATCAAAATCGATTAGTCCAAGGAAAAAAAAACCCTCGGTCAAATAAATATTATTATTTAAATAAATATTATTATTTAATATGGCAAAAAAAAATAGGGATCATATATTTCTTTAATCCCTGACGTACATAGCTTAAAGATCAATATTATTATTTAAAAAATGTCACACACCTGTAGACCATTGAACGACGATGAATGATTGCGTGGGTAACTCGGGACTATCTAGGGCTTATGTAGAAGGGTGTTGTTATCATAAAGTCTAGGGTTTAAATTTTGATAAAACTAAGATAAAATATTTCTCTTATGTACTAGTCACTATTCTAAAGGCTAGTAGTCGTCCATGATTTATCTCCTCCGTGTTAATCCCGAGATAAATTGACGGGTATTAAGTACGAACATATTCATCTTTTACCACCGTGTGCAACCGTTGAATGCGTCTTGCCGTATAATGTCCTCCAAGCTCTCCGAGCCCCAACACTCGTTTCTCCGAGATGTCGAGCCAGGCCAACTCAGCTGCATTGAGTCCACGAGCTGTGAATTGTCAAACTTATACTTTTTGCCAAATAAAAACATGCCATCTTTTTTCTTTCGAACCTCGTCAAAATTGACTTTTGAATCTAACAAAAATTAAAATAATATAAATTAGATCATATATATATATTTATTTTTTTAAAATTATATTTACCGTAATTTTTTAAATATAAATATATTTACAAAAATATGATTTAGATTAAAAAGATTATTATTTAGATTAATTAATATTTAAGGGAATGAATATAATAAAAAGAATTAGATAACATATTAAATCTGGTTTTACATGACTTTGAGCTCTTTTAAGTTCATTTTTATCACCTTTTATTAAAATCAACAAATAAAATCATGCCATCTTCTTTCTTTCGAACCTCGTCAAAATTGACTTTTGAATCTAACAAAAATTAAAATAATATAAATTAGATCTTATATATATATTTATTTATTTTAATTATATTTACCATAATTTTTTAAATATAAATATATTTAAAAAAATATGATTTGGATTAAAAAGATTATTATTTAGATTAACTAATATTTAAGAAAATGAAAATAATAAAAAGGATTAGATGAACTTATTAAATCTGGTTTTACATGACTTTGAGCTCTTTTAAGTTCATTTTTATCAACTTCCATTAAAATCAACTAATAAATATAAAGAGTTCGTAATAACGTGGAATTAAATTGTATGTATTTATTTATTTATTTTTATTATATTCATACTCTTAAATATTAATTTGATTTACTATATTGAGAGCGATAAATTTTTTAACACAAATATGTTAAAAAAAATTAAATTTGTGTTAAACAAATTATTATTCTTAATATAATATTTTAAATTTATATTTGAGAATATTGATATAATCAGAAGAATCCGACGAATACATATAATATGATTCTATATCATTTTGAGCTCTCTAAATTCATCAATCAATTTTGATCGAAATTGACTGACGTATTTAAAGAGCTCGGAATGATCAAAATTAAATCATATATACTTGTATGTTTTTTTTTTTTACTATATCTATACTTTTAAATATTAATTTGACATGTTCTATTAAAGACAATATTTTTTTTAGCTCAAATTAAAGTTTTTAATTAATTATTACAGTATAACAGCCCATTTAAGATTTATCGAATAAATATAAAAGAGTAATTGAGAATGTAATACGCAATTGGATAATTTTAAAATTTAAACATGTGACTTTGAA
>JBBMJZ010000058.1:109574-121818 GCA_037833815.1 Zingiber zerumbet
CCCTTGTAATCAAAGATTACATACATTACATTACCAAACGTAGTAATGTAATCAAGATTACATTACATTACATTACATTACAAATTTGATTACATTACAAGCTAGATTACATTACACCCAACCAAACCTAGCCCTAGTTCACCGTTTAACCAAAATTTAAATACCGAATATACCCCTAGTCCATCGCTGCTGCCGGCTGCCCTTGCCCGCTGGCTGCTGCTGCCACCCCTGCCTGCCAGCCGCCGCCGCTCCTGCCCGCCGGTTGCCAACGGATCTCCGATTGCCCCGCGGCAGTGGCCAGCGGTTGTTGGCGGCGAAGGCCAACAACGGCAGCCGCTAGTTGCCGCAAGCTCCGGCAGAGGTGCGTCGGCCTCCAGTAGAGGTCGCAGGATATTTTTGTCATTTTATAATAATACGAATTATATTTCTTAAAAAAATAATGAACATTAAACTAAAGAATGTAAGCACTCTTGTAATCAAAGATTACATACATTGTATTATCAAACGTAGTAATATAATCAAGATTACATTACATTACAAATTTAATTACATTACTAGCTAGATTACATTACACCCAATCAAACGTAGCCTTAATTAAAGATAATTACGCTCACCTAAGCCCCTATTTAGATTATGTAACAGGAGATAAATCATGAGATGGCGTCAAATTTGCTAGGGAATGGAAATGGGTTTGAATCGTGGCAGATACAGACTTGTCGCTATGCAGACGAGTCCACTGGGCTGAGCTTATGGGTCTGCTTCACCTTCTTTAAAAGAATATATTGTATCTAGTAACACTGAATCTGGGGTAATTGGCTTGGTCTCACAAAAGTTTCCCATCAGTAGATAAATCGGGAAGTGCTCGCGGTGGGTAGCCCGAAAATCCAACATCCTATGGTTGTGTGTCCATTTAGAGAAAAAATCTCTGTAAATGTACTGTAGCTGAGGATTAAACTGTAAGTACCTGAGCAATAACTTGATGCCTTTTTGCTGCACTTTGTTTCCCCCCAAAAGTGATCCACTCCTTATTCGTTTGGTAGTTAAATCAAATAATCATTTAGCTATTATAGGTGTCATATTTCTACCCTTCATTCATTTATAGATAATCAAGAAATTTGTTACCAGCTATCAGGTAAATTTAATAAATGCAATTAGGCCATGGGCATAGCTCAGAATCACGAGTGGTTAGAGCACCGAGATAACTGATCAGTCCCCATAGAAATTTCTCTAGAACTACGTATGATTCAAGCGTCGAATGTATTTATTCATTTGAAAACTCGTCCATCAATTTGCTATCATGTGGCAAAAGGCGATTCGCTCGTCCCAGCACCCCCACCAACCCGTCCCTAGGCCAACACGGAGGAGGTAAATCATAGATAATCCATCAATTTGCTATCGCACCAAGCCCATGAGGTGTTAATCAATTAACTATTAAATCTACTAGTCACACAATTATTAGTCAAATATGTCCTTTACAATAGCCAAAATAATCAATTAGTTATTAAACCTAAGGTTTATTATTTTAATAAAACTAAGTTACAATGCATATAATCTAACAAAACATTAAAAAAAAAAATTAAAATGACTCAGCGAAAAAAGGAGGAAAATATATGGAAAAAAAAAAACAGTGCCTCGGTTATTCAGGGTGCCTAAGATTTTTTTAAAAAATTGACACTCGATTAAAATATGACAACTTCAGTATCACTCAATTACTTTTTTGATTCTCAACTTTAATTTAATTAACTATCAAATGTAGAAGATCATCAACTCGCAAAATTTTTCTTTGAATCGTTTACAAGTGCAAAAACAGAGCATGACAATGCCTTTACTCCACGCACCACATCGACCTTCACTATTGTGTTTCAATGCACCATGAGAGGAAAAAAACGAAGAAGATTAAAAGAACTGATAAAAGATGGACGATAAATGAAAAATAAAAATAAAAGTCTTCTGAGCTTGAAACATGGTAGAGCCCACGTGACAGCCGAAGACTTCAATATACCATCATAACAGTTGCATGTTCCAGTTCAAACATTGTAGAAGATCATCATCTTTAACTTCGCAGCCCGTTTCAAAAAACCAACATCTTGAGTACTTTACGTAGATCATCATCAAATGTCGTTATGCTCAAAGTAACATCGTTCTTCATGGTTCTGTTTAGTTGAATAAAATGAGTTCTACGACCAATAAAGGAGGCTGATGCTGCATGCAGATCATCGTCAAATATCATTATGCTCAAAGCAACATCATTCTTCATTGTTCTGTTTAGTTGAAATAAAATGAGTTCTGAGACCAATAAAGGAGGTCGGGGATAGACACATGGGCTCTCTTTTACATCTAGGGCACTCGTCTTCTGCCTTTTTAAAGTAGATACATTAGATAAAATTATGTGTGTAGTGGATTAAAAATATGAGACAACATGACATCCTACCAGAAGACAGCATGAGGTAAACAGCACAGAACATGGTGTCACACACTTTTGGAATAGCATCAACCATTTATAAATCGTTTGAAAATCACAAAGTCGTGCAGAGGAAATTAAAAGATAAACAATAAAGAGCATTTGAACCTATTGCTAAGATCAAAACCTCGAGTTCAATCGTATAATGCATCCTGTACCAACATGTTGTCGTGCAGAGGAAATTAAAAGATAAACAATAAAGAACATTTGAACCTATTGCTAAGATCAAAACCTCGAGTTCAATCGTATAATGCATCCTGTACCAACATGTTCAAAATAACTGAAAACCAAGGAGAGAAATCAGTTAATTACTGAGTAAAAGCTCTGTGAATAAAAGAAAATCAACACAGGAAGACCATAAATGAGTTTTCATGAAAATAATGAGAAGATAGAAATCACATGTCGGCCATCTGTGCTTTAAGTCACATCCACAGGGATGCTAAATAAAAGTGCTGACTTGAGTAGAACACTTCAACAACATCACAACTAAAGCCACTAAAATCATAACAAAACATTAAAAGTGGGCAAATTAGATTATGTAAAAAAGTAGCATGTGCTTAAGTTTTAACCTTTGATAGGCATGATGATATTTATTTTCTTTCAAGTATAAAATGTATACAAACTAAAAACATTTTCATGACTAATTGAGAGTAATAACATACAAATTATTACAAGAATCTCAACCATATATATAGAGTTATCACAATCAAATGTAGTTTAATAAGCAATCTACAAATTTCTCAATTTTCTTTCTATTTATTTCTTTTCTTTTTGGTTGAAAACAAAATGCAAAATGTTCTACTTGTTTCCTTGCTATAGTATTGACTGCTAAACTTAGGGCCCATGACAGAACCTCTGAACCTAGTAGGAATAATTGGCATTGAATCCACACAATCAATAATGTTTCTAGAGCCAAAGAGTTAGTAAGAATTGTACGACCTTTAACTATAGTTGAGTATGCTCAGGCGTTTGCTTCTCTTGATTTAAGTGTTTGAAGTGTGGACGTTGACAATGAGGGAAAAAGGCCTTCAGCCGACAATCATTTTGTTTAGTTACCCTTGAGCCGCCATCTAAAGAAGAGGAAAAAAAAGGCACTAAGAATTAGTTCGACGGGATCACACTCTATCATTTAAATTAGTCCCTTTTTTGTAAAGTTAGAAGCAAGCGAATAACGTGAGTATACCCCATCTAAGGTTAGGTCCAGTTCATGCATGTAGAGAATTACAAGTTTTAACTGGGCATAAATTTGAAAGTTTAACTAAACCTTAAAATTCAGATTGGCTATGCGTATATACATTAAACCATTATATTTACCAGTGCAGAATAAACAAAATGCTAAAAAAAAAAACAAATTAGTTGCAAGGAGAGACTAATTTATATATTAAATTGATAAATCTTTAACAACTTGATAAAAATTCACTGGATAAAAAGGAAAGGGAAAAAAAACTTTTTTTTTGGTTAAACTCCAAAAATGGAGAAGAACAGCACTTGTTAACTCTGATTAATTCCATAATCCAGCAGCCCAATTCACTCTAAAATGAAAGCAGAACAGTTTGCTAACCTAATGTAACGACAAAGGAGAGTGGATAAGAACATTGAAGCAACAAAAAAAAAAAATCCTTCCGACAACATTAACTTCTGTCAAAATCAACCAAACAGATCAGCAAGAATATAATAGATCTAGATAAGAGAAGGAAATGGTTGAGGGGTTTACCTCAAGATTAGGATGGCAGTCTCTCTCCCCTGCGCGAAACCCTAGCGGAGAGATTTGTTCGGGTAGGAAAATAAAGACGAGAGGTACAGCGTTTGTTTATGCAACATCCCGTCAGTTCTCCGTAACATCTTTCAAATTTGATTTGAGGGCTTGGGGCGCAAATCCCTACCACTCGTGTAAATCTCACTCCGGCTTTCAGTCACTATAATTTATTTTATGTAGTCAATTTATTCCCTTTTCAAATTAAATAGTATTTTAATATTTTAAAAATAAATTTATTTTCTAAATTTGAAAACATACTATTTATAAAATTTAAATTTAGAAAATAACTGGATAACTCATGTAAAGATTTTTTTAGATAAAATATAAAATTTAATATAAATTTTGCGTTTAGGAAAACTGAGATGGTGCTCTTATCCTAATTATTAAGAGCCCTAATCACGAAAATTCATCCAGACCGTCTATTTCTTTTTTTATTATTTTAATAAATTTAAATAGATGGAAAGAGACAAGTAGATAGAAAATATGGTGCTGCGTTCTATAAATTTAAAACATTCCTATAGTATTTTGAAAATTATATACGGCTTTGGTAGGTAGTGATTAACAGGATGATTTATCCTTAAAAAAATTCAGAAAATTGGACGGCCGTTTTCTGTAAAACTGCAGTCGTATATGGTATATCTTTTAATAATTGAAGCGCTGCCCACGTCCGTCCGTCCGTCCCCCCGTGCGTTTCCTGACGGTCGGATCCCATCTCTCGAGTGAATATCGTCTCGATTTATACTGGACCAATTTCACTTCCTGGATCCCAAAGTTGCTTCTGGATCTGCCGAATTACGGTCTCCGGCATGTGGTCTCTCCAGCCGTTGGATGTGGTCCTGATCGTGGTAGCGAGCTTGGTGCTCTGGGAATTGGGGAGGAGGAGGAGGTGGGGCAGGCTGCCTCCGGGGAGCTTGGGTCTGCCGGTGGTGGGAGAGAGTCTCCGGCTGATTGCGGCGTACAAGACGGAGGACCCCGAGCCGTTCATCGACGAGCGGGTGAGGCAGTACGGCCGGCTCTTCACGACGCACGTCTTCGGGGAGCGCACCGTGTTCTCGGCGGATCCGGAGTTCAACAAGATGGTGCTGGCGGCGGAGGGACGCACAGTGGAGGGTAGCTACCCGTCGTCGATCTCCACCTTGCTCGGCGCTCACTCGCTCCTGGTGATGCGAGGCGTCCGGCACAAGCGCATGCATTCCCTCACCCTGAACCGCCTCGCCTCGCCCGCCGCCATACGCGACGCTGCCATCCTGTCCCAGATCGACCACCTCGTCCGCCGCACCCTCGACTCCTGGTGTTGCTCGTCTCCGGGCCCTGCCCGCGTCCTCCTGCTCGATCAGACCAAGAAGATCACTTTCGACCTCACCGTCAAACAGCTGGTGAGCGTCGACCCGGGAGAGTGGACCGAGTCCCTCCGCCGCGAGTACCTCCTCCTCATCGACGGCTTCTTCACCATTCCCTTCCCTTCTTTCCTTCCCTTCACCACTTACGGCAGGGCCATCAAGGTTTGGTTAATTTATTCCTCTCCCCTCTCTATCTCTCTCACTCTTTCTCACCCAATAGATCGATCCAATTGACGTACGTACGCAGGCGCGGAAGAAGGTCGAAGCGAAGCTCAAGGAACTGATAAGGAGGAGGCAATGGGAGAAGACGGCGGCGAGCAGAGGAAACGACGACATGGCGGCGAAGAAGAAATCGGACATGCTGGAGGAGCTGATGGACGGTGCGGCGTTGGAAGGAAAGGCGATGACGGAGGAGGAGGTGGTGGACTATCTCCTGTCGATTCTGGTGGCGGGATACGAGACCACGTCCACCATCATGACCCTGGCCGTGAAGTTCCTCACCGACAACCCCGACGCCCTCGCCCTTCTCCGGGTGCGTCGATCGGCGGCCAGCCGGACGCTTCTACACTCACACTAAAATATAGATCTGTAATCTTCAGCGCCAATGCTCACAGTTCCTATTTCGTGTGGGGCGTGCAGGTGGAGCAGGACGAGATCAGAGCGAAGAAGAAGAAAGCCAAGGGAGGAGAGGCGCAGCCGTTGACCTGGACAGAATACAAGTCAATGCCCTTCACTCAATGCGTAAGCCCTGATCTCTTAATTTACTATACAATGCAACTGTATTTGTTAAATAATCAAAAGTTAGATAATAACCTTAAAAATAGTTTATAATATAAATAATTCTCCAATCGCACTATTTCAATCCAATAATGTCAGAACTGATGTGACCTAACAAGTCCTAGTTTGAGTGGATCCACGTGCACTAGATTCCTGTGTCGCACTAGTGTGAGTCAGACGCACACGTGTATGTAACTAGACCACTTTTGATTGGATTTGCGTATCTTCCCGTCAAGATCCAATCCCGATTTGCGTTGGACTGGGTCCCACTCCAGCGGACCGGTCCATCCCGTCATTAATGCCGTGTATTATTCTAAAGAGTAAATTATTTTTTTAATTAATAATAATAATAATAGTTAATTAACCGGCCCACTGAATTTGTTTGCACTGCAGGTGATTAACGAGACACTTCGCATGGCCAACATCATCAGCGGAGTCTTTAGACGCGCCACGTCAGACATCCAATTCAAAGGTATTATACCATATACGACATTAAGCTTGTATATTTACTGTATCTGTTTTCCATGTAGACTTAATTAATTGCTTTAAATTAATTAGGATACACGATTCCAAAAGGCTGCAAACTTTTCATCTCGTTCCGAGCCGTCCACCTCGATCCTGAGTACTTCGAGGATGCTCGGACCTTCAATCCTTGGAGATGGCAGCAGGTAACTAATTAATTAATTAATTGACGACAGCAGGATGGGTGGTAAATTAACTAGCTAATCAGGGAACAATTACTAATCGATTACTTAATAGCTAGCTAATTATTGAGCACTTATTATTTTAAACAAATTGTACATGCTTCATGCAGGAGGAGACGCAGCAATTCGGCGGCGTAAATTACACGCCCTTCGGCGGCGGCACTCGCCTCTGCCCCGGCTACGAACTCGCGCGCGTCGTCATCTCCGTCTTCCTCCATTACCTCGTCACTCGCTTAAGGTAGGCGCGACGTGAAGTGATCTGATATTAATTGATTGTCAATTATTTCAGTTGGTTAATTTGCATATATAGTTTAATGTATATATATGTGATGTGCGTACGTAGTTGGGAGGAAGCTGAGAAGGATAGGCTCGTCTTCTTCCCCACCACAAGGACTCTCAAGGGATATCCGATCAATGTCCGCTTCCGTGACGGCGACCGCAATACCGACGGGTTAGCTAGCGGCTCCAGGAGCTAGTTAACTTTTTCCCTTGGATCATCTTCTTCTTCCTGATCCAAAAAAAAGATGCTCTGAAAGAAAGGGATAAAAAGATGATTATATACACTACAAATTAAGCCCATATCTATCTATCTATATATATCTATATATATGAATATTTGGTGGAAACAAAGTTAGAGATTATGGCTTTGATTGCTTAATGAGTTCCATTATTGATGGTTGGAGAAGGCTAGCTAACTATATATGTTGGCAAAGAGTGAAGGAGGCATCAAAGGGATGAAAAGCTGAAGGCAGTCTTTGATATCTAATAAAGTTCCAATAACAACAATCAGATAACTTGAGAACTATCAGCAAAGAAATGATTGGTGGTGAAAATCTATTGACAGAGATAACCGTACGTACGTTGGCAAATTAAATGTCATAGTGATAAGGAAAACAGACGATCGATGGTGAATCTAGTTAACTAATCGATAATAGAGCATTGTGAAGTATAGAGCACTTCTTGAAGCGATAACGAAGAAGGTGACATCTTAGCTAAAGCATACTCTTTCATTTGCTAGCCAATTGGAATTGTTGAGATCAATCCTTCAAGGCATTGAATGTTATTGGTTATCTATACTTCCGATGCCTATAATATGATGATTGACAAGATTTTCGTTTGGTCTATATATAAAACATCCATCAATATCATGAGCAACCATATGTTTAACCAAAGAAAGAGGGAGGATATGGTCTTCTAGAATTGTAAGCATGGAACACTGTTCTCCTATGTCAAACTTTATGGAACATCCAAAATCAAACGGATTCTCTTTGGGTGCGGTGAGTTCATCACCATTACCTCCAACGCGTGGATTTTTGGGAATGGATGAGTAAGCACTCTTATTAAACCTTTATTACAGATCCGTGATGTACTCCTAAAACGTACAAGTCCTATAGGTGCAGCGAAGATGAAAATTATTGAATGAAGCTGATCTGCAATTACACTGCTACTCGATCACGATGAGACAAAATTAAGAGATGGGTGGACATCGGATTTGACATCACAGACATGAAGGGGCTGATCCAAGTTTTTTTGGAAGCACTACAAAGGGAATAGTCATCGTATCAAGGCCCGTTACCTTACTATGACTTCTATGATTTATTTTTTATGTGATGCACGTAATAGATATCGTCTTGAAAGAGCTATACCATGTATTGAGAGAATGTTTCATAAAGTCTAAGTACCTGTCTTGTGCTTTATGGACATCTAATGTTTGTACCGTGTTGATTTTGGTGGCATAATACATTTACCTTCCAAAAAAAAACTTAAATACTCCACTAGAAAGGAGAATTGTATGAATAGACGACCTCAAATTCTCATAAAATCATACTTAATTAAAGGATTAGTATAAATTGTGTGTGTGAGGAAAAAACAAATATAATGCTAATACAGGAGTTCAACATGATTTAGAGAGGCTTCTCTTGCTTCATCAATACCATAGTCATGGCAGTATAACTATGTACCTCTAAGATGCAAATTCACTATAAAACTTTTTGAAATAAGATAAAGAAGTAAACATTAACAATTATCACGAAGAGGATCGATTAGAACAGCCTTTTACAACTATATGAAAAGAAATTCTATAATCAGTTCAAAATGATTATAAATGATAGACAATTCTATAATCAGTTACATTACAAAATTATCATAATAGGCATTGGGATCACCTCAACAAAATACACACAAGTTCAATTCAAACGAGTCAAAGTTCACCCTAAACAAACTCACACGCAGTCAAGTTACTTTTGACTTTGCCCTACACACGTTTAATGCAGACAAGTAGAGTTCTGACACAGAAATGTTAAGTCATCAGATTTTTATGTTAAACTTCAACTATTAATTTGCTGTTCTTAAAGCAAATTAAGAAGTAAGATATATATATCATTGAAAAGCAAAGACATCTAGTTTCTAAAAAACAGAACATTGCTCAAAAGTATTACGGTAAATCTCTATGGTTAGAATTGGCTGGTCAGAATGAATTTCTAATGTATGCATGTAATTAACATGCATAGATTATATTACTAAAATGTTCTTGATAATAACTTGTAAAGTGTATTTTGGATGGCTAGATTTTAGCCATTTAGCAATATCCAAAATATTATTTCTATAGAAAATTATGACCATTTTAATTGAGGTATGTTACATTGGAAATATTATTCAAGAAAGATATATTACTCGGGAAACACATATTGCTTGAGAAAAAATATTCGGGAAGGACATATTACTTGGAAAAGACGTATTGCTCCAGAATTAGGAAAGAATCTATGATTTTAATATTCTTGATGATCTTCTTATAACTTGAAAAGGTTAATGATCGAACCTTTAATACCTCTACATGCTTTTTAATTTTTAAACTCACTTTTATTCTCAAGACTTAAGAAATATAAATAATAAACCTAGTTTAACGAGGGCTTAGGAAATATAAACGGTATTTAATGCATTTTGACATATCTGGAAGAGTTGTTCCAAGTCTCTCTTTAAAGAGTTATCATTTGTATTATTGAAAGGGTGATTGTTTTTGAGATTAAAATATATTTTAACTTTTAAGCTTGTTAGGAAATTTATTCGTTTGTTATTGCTTTAAACTCTTGGTGGATTTCCTAAAATGTTGAGTATTGAGTGCGTCTTGTGTTACCTCTTACTTCTCATATGCTTTCCCTGTCAAGTTGGTATCGAAGCTTTGGTTCCCAATGATTGGTCATAGAAAACAAAGGCTAAATGATGATGATCCTCTAGCTCATCGTGATGTAAAGTTAGATAATTCAAGGAGATAAGTGCAACAACTCGAGCAACGTCTTGCACTCTTAGGACACTACGGAGGAGGGGGTGAATAGCTCCTCTCACTCGCTTGCTTGCTTCATATATAATGTTACAGCGGATAAACTTGAAGCGACAAACTCTCCAATTCTAACACTAGAATTTACTTGATATACACTTCAAGAAGAGATGACTAATCCAAAGATCCACACCAAGCATATTCTCCAATATCAAAACAACACCTTCTCAGAACAATCCGGAGGTGGAAAAACATCATATAACTAAAGAACAAGAAAATATAACTCAAAATAAGGAATTAAATGTAAATATAAATCGAAACACGACTAACACTTTGAACCTTGAATCCCACGAGTTTTTCTTGCTTTGAGTGCCTCTTAAAGATGGGAAATGCAACAACACTTTGTCTCCTAAATCTTCCAAGAACTGGTGGAGAAGATGGAGTAAAGAGTTGGTTTCGTTTGAACTTGTCGTCGCCTTTATATCTTTGCTTTTAGGGTTTCCAATCGATTCGGTCTGCTTCCAATCGATTGCAACGTCAGATCTAGTCGATCCTAACCGTCCAAACCTCGCAACCTACTCAACGGTCATATCTCAATCGATTGGGAAGGCTTTGATCGATCGACTGATCGATTTAGAGTGCCTCTTTACTCTTGCAGATTTCCCTGAAATCGATTAATCAATCGATTCAGGCTGCCTCGGACCTTTGCGAGAAAATCATCCCCAATCAATCAGCTGATCGATTGAAGTGTCACAATCGATCGATCGATTGATTGGGAAACCCTCTATTTTTTTACGATAGTCTCCCAATCGACCGACCGATCGATTGGGTTTGGGCCAATTAATCAACTGATCTATTGTCTAGCCCTATTTTGTCAAACACAAGTCTAGGGTTTCACTTCCAATATCTAGTCAACTAAGACCTACTTGAACTCCTTATTGCTTAGCATCTGGTCAATCTTGACCTGCTAGGACTTCATCACCAAATGTCCAGTCAATCTTTTGATCCACTTGGACTTCTCTCCTTGGCTTAAGTGTCCGGTCAACCTTGACCCACTTGGACTTACTGTCTCGTGCCAAGTGTCCGGTCTTCCATCACTCACTTGGACTTCAAAATACCAGGTGTCCAGTCAGCCTTAACCCACATGAATTTCCACTGCCTGGCTTCACTAGACTTCCCTTCTGCCTAACTTCACTCACTAGGGTTTTTTGGCTGGTTTCACTCAACATAATTTTTTAACTGCCTAGCTTTACTCACTAGGGTTTTTCACCTGACTTCACTCATCAAGATTTTTCAATTGTCTGGCTTCATTCACCAAGACTTTTTATCACCTAACTTCACTCATTAGGATTTTCCCAAACTACCTGGCTTCACTCACCAGAACTTTCCATCACCTAACTTCACTCACTAGGATTTGCTTCACTGACCAAGACTTCTTCACTGCTCGGCTTCACTCACCAAGACTTTCCACACCAAGTGTCAAGTCAAGACTGTTCACTTGGATTTTCATCTTCTGCCAACCTTCCTTATTGGATTTGCTCTCGCCTAACCTCTAGTTAGAACTTCACAGTCAAATATCTTGTCAACGTTGACCTATTTAACTCTTCTTCACATCAAACTGGTCAAACCTTAACTGGAGGAGAATTACACCAACAATCTCTCTAAACGGACAATTGCATCTGCAATCTCTATATATTGTCAAATATTAAAACTCAAACATCAAGACTCAAGTTTGAGCCAACTCAAGTTTAGTCAACTTGGTCAACCTTGACCGGAGAAATTGCACCAACATTGCACATGATGAACCTTTGGAGCATGATGTTGAGAGTCATGGTTTAGAGGCTGGTTATGCAAATCAAGAAATCTGTATCATGATAATAGAAATGATGATTCTAGTGATAATGAACACTTTGCTACATATTGTCCAATCTA
>JBBMJZ010000058.1:133201-161859 GCA_037833815.1 Zingiber zerumbet
ACCTGGAACCGAACGTGTTAAGTTCCGCAGGAGGTACAGGTTTAATTTAAAAGAACACACGGTAGCTAGGAAAGGTTCAGATCACGTACAAAATTTTTGTACAGTGGAACCATTAGGCTTTCCGAGTAGCAACCAACATCTTTGCCAATGTTCACTTGGAAGGCGCCTTCCATAGGGTTGTTCATCGAAGGCGCCTTCCAGCCATGGAAGGTGCTGAGGCGCCTTCAACTGCCTTTGAAGACGCCTCCAACAGTGCTTGCAGCATCTTATAGCCCTCCGCTGCTCCAATCTCTTGAGTAATTTCGGCCAACCGGAATAGGGCTCTCCCGAATCCATTTTCCGGCCTTCTCCTCGAGCAGGCTTCCGCTCCGACTTCTCGTCCCTCGGAACGTCCCGCACGTCCTTCTCGTCCACCAGTGTACTCTTCCACAACACCTCGTCCCTCGAATGCACCGAGCTGGTCGGCTCCCTTCCCGTGCCATCCTTCTAGCTAGCTGTGTCTTCCGCTCGACTTCTTGTGTTCCTAAGCTCTAGCACACTTAGACACAAAGATCAAACACAAAAGGACATAACTTTAACTTGGTTGATCACATCAGAACTACCACGGGATTCCAACAATCTTCCCCTTTTTGATGTGTATCAACCTAAGTTTAAGTTAGGGTAAAAACATATTGTAATAAAACAAGTATTGTAATGAAATTGCAAAATGAATGTCTAAGTATACTGGCAATGAATGTTAGACAAGTTAAATTCACATTAAGTTAGTTGCAAATTCAAATTTGAAAAAAATCCTAACTCCCCCTTAAACTTGTACTTATTCCTCCCCCTTTGATCACATCAAAAAAAAATAATAGAAAAACTAACATAAAGAGTGAAATTGAAGGGGTACATAATAATAAACAAAAAAAAAAAATCATAAAGTCATACTTGGTATTTGACAATACATAGACTGTAATTGAAAAGAATTAATTTTTCCAAAAAAAAAAATTAACTTGTTAAAAGATTATAACAGTCAATCGTTTAACAGTTAGTCAATTAAACATTTATTTCAATAATTGGCTTCCAAGTTGTGGCGAGGCACCAGACCTTCTTGGATATTGGAACAACAACCACTTTCTAGACAAAGCATTTTAAAGAAATTAATATTTAATTTCCTTTCTGACATTTGAAATTATAAGCTTTTTAGTCTAAACATGATCTTGGAATCCAATATAAATTCCTACCTACTGAATTGATTAGATATTTTGGTAGAACATAATTTTTAGGAATTTTCCTAATTTGTCTCTGGTGATTTCTAATATACCAGTTGATTCTTCCACAATTTTTAAATCTTGGTTTTTGATAGGAATTAGAACATGCATGGTTATCTTTCAATTTCTCTATTTGTATTTTTATTTTCTCATTTTCTAATTTTAGATTATCATACAATTATAGAGGACATGCATTAGCTAATTGTCTTTTTAAATCAATACTTTCTTTTTCTAATTTGCATAAATTTTTAGAAAGCATTTTGATAAAATTAAAAGAATGCTCGGGAGATAGTACGTCGTACCTCACTTACCTCGTGATCTGATGCTCCCCCTTCATTGCAGCTTTCTTCTGATGATCCTCCCCCTTCATCGATGCTCATCTCTGAGCTGCTGTCAATTGTCATCTTCTTCTTGGTGGTCGGCCAGTAAGGCTAGTCCGGAGAAAGCTTCGATCTCGGACTCAGAGGACGATGATTCATCCCATGTGGCCTTCAAATTCTTGTGCTTGGATCTTGCTGGTCTATTTCCCGTGTCCTTCTCCTTTTTCTTTAGTTCTGGGCAGTCGTCTTTGATTTGCCCTTCCCCTTGGCAGTTGTAGCATCGGACCTTTCTCTTGCTCCGAAAGTGCTCCTTTGCCTGTGACTTATTAAATTTATTAGATTTAAAGAATTTACTGAATTTTCTTACCATTAGAGTCATTTAGTCTTCATTAAATGACGCTTCGGAGTCTGGATCGTCCGTTCATGCCTTCAGGGCAATGTTCTGACTAGGCTCCCTTTTCGTCTCTGCACATCTAGATTCGTGAAGTTCAAATGTGGAAAAAAGATTTTCTAATGAATTGACTTTGAGGTTTTTAGATATATAAAACGAGTCGACTATAGAGGTCCACTTAGGTGTCCTAAGAAATGCATTTAAAATGTACCTTAATGAATCTCAGTTCATTACCTTTTCTCTGAGATTCGTTAGTCCGGTAATGAGTTCTTTGATCCTCAAGTGCAGATGTGTAAATGTTTCACCTTCTTCCATCCGGAGGTTTGTTAGTTGGTTCCGAAGTAGGTCCCGTCTCGCGAGCTTTGCTTCTGAAGTTCCTTCGTGGAGCTCCAGGAACTTCTCCCAAAGTTCCTTCGCTAATTCGTAATCTCCGATTCGATTTACTTCCTAGTGTGGAAGTACGATGAGTAGATGGAACTCGGCTCTTCCGTTCGCTACGAAGTCTGCTTGCTCCTTCTTGGTCCATTAATGTTCTTCCTTTTTATTTCCTTGAGAGTCTTCGGGAGTTACAAAACCATATTTAATGATTAATAGTATTTCAAAATCAGTGTTGAAAAATACCTCCATGCGTTTCTTCCAAGACGCAAATTCTCCCTCGAACTTCGGTGGGAAGATCGTTGGTTCGACCATCGTTTTGGTGCTTCAGTCGGTGGTTAGTCCTTCTGCGGTGGTTGGGCTCTGATACCACTTGTTGGCGCAGCGGGGCTGGCAAGAGCGGGGTTAATTGTCTGCTACAAAAACTTTTCCCGTTCTTTCAACTCTAATTAGTGGCACACTTATAAATAGAAAATTAAAATAACAACTAGAATGAAGAGGCACAAGATTTACTTTGTTATAATCTAGATGGTTGTTAATCCAAGGCAAGTAAAAGCGCTAAAAAAATCTCCTTCGTTGAAGGCGGAGAAGCCTCTTACACTCATTGAAAGCTCAAACAGTTACTAGGAAATGATTATAAGAGTTGATATCTATTTCCTAGGTCCAGGGGTCTTTTTATAGCCCCCGGAAAATCTTATCCGAGGCTGGAAGGCGCCTCCAACAGGCTGGAAGGCGCCTCCAGCAAGTCAAGTTCTATTCGTGCAAAGATGAGCGATATTTTTGCCAACGTTCACTTGGAAGGCGCCTTCCATAGGGCTAGAAGGCTCCTTTGTTCTGTTCATCGAAAGCGCCTCTCATGGTTGGAAGGCGCCTTTCACATAGAGGTGCGCAGGTGCCTTCAACTGCCTTTGAAGGCGCCTCCAGCAACGCTTACAGCATCTTTTAGCCCTCCACTGCTCCGATCGCTTGGGTGATTTCAGCCAACTAGAATAGAGCTCTCCCGAGCTCATTTTTCAACCTTCTCCTCGAGCAGGCTTCCGCTCCAGCTTCTCGTCCCTCGAAACGTCGCGCATGTCCTTCTCGTCCACCGATGTACTCTTCCGCAGCACCTTGCCCCTCGAATGTACCGAGCCCATCGGCTCCCTTCCTGTGTCATCCTTCTCGCTAGCTGCGTCTTCCGCTCGACTTCTTGTGTTCCTAAGCTCCTGCACACTTAGACACAAGGATCAAACACAAAAGGACCTAACTTTAACTTGGTTGATCACATCAAAACTATCACGGGATTCCAACAGATGGTGATGAAGAGGACTAGAAGGATGATGGCGATGATAATGTGATGATGACGACGACGACGACAATGTTGATGATGACAATGATAATCATGACGATGATGATGATATTTAGCTTCCTTAGCATTTGAGTTGTACCCAAATTAATCTGTCAATGGCAAGCTAAGATAAATGATCTTGAAGAACAATCACCATTTATATTTATGCATATACCGCCCTCAACAAAATTCCTTTCACATTCTACCCATGGTTATTTCTACGATTACTAACTACCGTATTTTTTTTTACAGCCTCAAGTGAAGCTAAAAATTACGTTGGCCTAATTCAGGAAAACTCATAGCCATATTCTAACAAAGATCTTTTCCATACTTCATGTCCTTGGGAAAATATTATTGAAAATATTTGCAAGTATTTACTTATAAGGAAGTTGAAGTTAAAGGCTAATGTATTCTGTTTCGAGGAAGGACAAGAGAGAAAAGACCTGTTCTAATAAATCTTTGACATCCTTGTCATCTTTGTTGCTTCGTGCTGGACCCAACTCAACTCCAGACACTCTTTCAGCAAACTTTAGAGTACTGATAGTCTCGGAATATGATTCATTGTCTGGATTTATTTGAACAAACATAAGTGTCTTTGCTTGTTTACCTGTTGTGAAAGTGTTCCAAATAATGAGGACTCATTGCACAGCTAACACGAATCTCCAACAAATAAAAGAGTTGTTACCTAATGAACTTTGAAGAATTTGTGTTAATTTACTGTTTCTGTAAGGAACATGAGTAGATTTTTGTGCCAAAGCAAATATAACATCTCCAAGAGCAGACAAAGATTTGTTGATATACTGTTCTTCCTTAACTCTGTCTCCAGTTGCCTCAGAACGTTCAACTCTTTCACTACCTGCAAGATCTATCAAATGAAGACAACCCCTCGATGTAGATCCAATCTTCAAATCCACACCTCGACAATGGATAGTCAGGATACTGCAGTAAAATAATAGAAAAAAAAATAGCTAAGGAAAACTACAGAATGTCCATGAACTGTAAAAATAGAAGGATGACCTGTGAGATCTACTACTTCGTTCATTGAGAACAGTTGAAACTACGGCTCGGTTTGTTTGTCCAATATGCATCAATTGCAGAACATCAGAGATTGATTTGACAGGATGCATGCTAGCATCAGGAACAACAAGTCCATTTGGTTGAGTGATACTCCAAATACCAAGTGTTTGGTAGGTTAAGGTAAATAAGTTGCATTTGTGTTCCAACAATACTTAAAGTCATTCCAAGACCAACAGACAGAACAAAAGTTTACCAAGTAGGCACAATTACATCTACAATCAACAGGCATATTTTGAGTCGTATTAAGCTACATATCAGGTCAATATCCCAATTACCTCCAGTAAAACATGAATATTCCTACAAGAATTTTTACATAAGATGTGCTTAAAGGATATCTCTTATGAGAACCATCGCCTGAAAGAAGATCATGCACTTGTTCATTGTAAATTTCAACCATCTGGACTCCAACTTCATATAAATAATTATTTCTCCGCCTTTCAGAAATCTCAAAGAGGTCATTCAAAGCTCGGTAGTTCACTCCCCAATCCTCCATTGATTCTAAATTAGGACCGCTCTTAAAACAAGAAAGATTTTCAACTTTCCGAAAATCATAGGTAAAAAGAAACATTGTAAACTAATGGAAAAAATGATTTAAAATTCATTAATGAGAAGGAACAAAAAGTGTACCATTGTGTATGTCTTCCCAGAACCAGTCTGACCATATGCAAAAATGCATACATTGTAGCCATCAAGAACAGATCTTATTAATGGTTGAATATCCGAGAATATTTCAGCTATTATTGATAAAGCACAATAGATAAACTGAAATAAGTGTTATGAATAGAAATTAACAATCAAGATATTGAACTAAATCACACCAATTAAATTATCAAATCTTATTGCATTCTAGTAAAAAAGCAATAACAGCTGCATTATTTTAAGAAACAATTCAACGAAATAATAAATCATCAACAAAATTTAAACCTTGAGATGCAGTAGGACCAAAGACTTTGTTGAACTTGAACATCCTGTGTCCATCTTTTCCTTGTTTGTAGGGATTCCTGATAAGGAGCTCACCATTCTCGCCAAAATAATATATTGTCGTCGACTTCGCATTTTGATCAGAAAGGAATGGTCTAATGCGGCAATATACTCTAATATTCCCTACAAAGTGCAAAGTGGATATAGAAAAAGCCTACAGAACGGAAAACAGAAAAATTCATAATTAGTCATATTATGCCTAAAGAATTACCTTTTAATTCCTGGACCTCATTATGTAATCTATGGTTTTCTGCAAGAATTTTATGATAATTATCAGCAGCATCTGATAACACTTTCACATTCAATCCTGCAAAATGCTTGTATTGGATCAGAAGGGGAAAAAACATAGAATGATGCAAAAAGAGATTCAGAGTTTCAGTACCCAAATTAATGATCTCATCCTGGAATTTTGTCTGAGAATGAATGATTTCCTGCTTGATTGAGCTAGATGATTCCATTAAGTCCTGAGACATTAGAATTTAGGTCTAACAGAGAAACACATGCTATAAAGGCAGAATAAGGTCAAACAAAACCTGCATCAATTGCAGTTGAGAATGTATGAAATTTCCAATTTTGTTTTCTTTATTTTGCCAGCTATTTAATTGAGATTTTGAAGTTTCTTCAAGTTCTCCAATCTTCTTTTTCGATTCTTCTAAAATGAATTCAACTTCCTTTGTCTTCTTGTCTAACTGGCCCTTGATTTTGTTTGTTTTGTCCTCCATTTCTTGGCAGCATCGTGCATAATTTTTGTGACTCATCTCCAATTCCCTCTTCAGCTCTGCAATCACATTATCCATGTCTTCTTTTGTCTTCAACAACCTAATCATATCTTGCTTTCCATTTTTTTCCCTTTCTACTATCTTATTTTTTTCTGCCTACAGAAAAATATGCATGTGTTATAAATAAGCACTGGTCAAAAGCAATAGAGAACAAGTATAACAAATAATGTCTTATAATGTGGTAAAAGGGTTCAGATAAGTTAAAAGGCACATCAGTGTCCCCAATGCCAGTTAACTCAGAAAAGCCAAAAATCATACAGAATTATCAGGACATAGCACCAAAATAAAGTTAATAACTCTACCTCAATTAAAAATTGTTAAAAATATAACATAATTTTTTCTAATAATAGAAAAAAATCTAGAAGTTAAGATGCTAAACCAATTGCAATTTATGTGGCATTACAGTAATGCAACATTGGCTATTGCTGAGATGAATATGTTAACATTTTTGAAAGAAACATCCTTTTTATTATTTTTTTTTTTTTGGACTAGGCAAGGGAAGGTATATTGAAGAAAGAATATGTACATGAGTTAACCAAGAAAATGAAAACCTCTCGACTACAGAAATACCCTCCTACCAAAAGCTACTATAAAAGGGAACATATTTAACTATGCCCAAACTTAAGTATAAACGTGAAAAAAAAAATAACCTGAGCTAAATAAATACCAACCTAAATTACATATCAGCAAATCAAATCTAAGAGAATCT
Source organism: Zingiber zerumbet (assembly GCA_037833815.1). Classification (NCBI taxonomy): domain Eukaryota; kingdom Viridiplantae; phylum Streptophyta; class Magnoliopsida; order Zingiberales; family Zingiberaceae; genus Zingiber; species Zingiber zerumbet. The sequence goes on from JBBMJZ010000058.1 coordinate 140,411, forward strand.
CCAACCTCTTCTCTTAGCAGATATGGCAACCCCACTACAAAGAATTTCTATACAAACCATTGAAAGAAGCATCTCCTTGAAGACTGAAGATAAACCCCATAGCTTTCAGATATTGATTAAGAATGACGACAACATGCTTCAAACTAAGCTATCATTAAGATACTAGCATCCAAATTTCAATCAGTCAATTTACTTTATTTTATCTCTATTATACAAATTATGAAACCATTTAACTTTTCTAATAAGAGATCCAAATCGTCTTAAATACTTTAAAATTTTACATGAAATTTGCAAAGATTTTGTGGATGGGGTTGATAATTTGTTTCTAAATATGTATGCATGATAGAATTTGATATACTGTTTAAATCGTAGTTTAAAATCTCATGTTCTGTTGTTTGGCATGGTTAAAACTTGTCGTTCTATCGACAAACATGCACAATACTATGAGACACCAAAACAACACCCAGTTCTCCTTTGTGCAACTTTTCCTCTTTGTTTGGAAGGATTGAAACTACATAGAGATGGAATGGAACACATTTTCTTCCTCCTCTGACTGTTGTTAAGGCTTGCCATAAAACTTCCTTCTTCTATTAGAGCCTGACTCAGACACCTACACAAGGCTTGAGATCACCAGTATGACACTGGCACATCTCATTCCAACCAAAGGTTGATCCTGTAGGACAAAAAGAGATTTTTAAACCTTGATCTAAATCACCTCTTTATTACTTTTAATAGTTTACTTAGGTCTCTTTGAACACATCCATACCATCTCAACCCTCTTCTTTTATCATGGAGCAAAAAGCATTTGTTCGCACCTAGTATTATTCCAATATCTCTGCATATCCATCTAAAAATCATCTTCAGCCTTTTTGTATCTACTTTTTCTTAACTAATCTGCAACTATTATAAGAAATCACAAGTCTCTGTACTTGTCCTCTTCCCTATTAAATCATCTAGAAGTTGCATCATCATCATCAGGGCCTCCATCCTGTTGATAATGCATCCAAAACATCAAAATCTCTCATGCTGATTGTTTGCCTACCCATCTTAATTTTGCTACCTTCTTCATTATTATCCTAAGCTGCATTTTTCCTACTCCATTATAGTTTTGCATTGGTTAAATTCTCCATTTTTCAGTTTCAATATTTAACTGCGATTCAAATATTTTAATACTTATGGGACACAAATTCAGTTTATATTTATATACTAGCATTTATACCTATGCAACACAAATTACAAATACCAATATGTAAGAGATCACACAAGTAAACTAGGAGGTTTGGAGATTCTGTACTGTTTCCACAATGAAACAACAAATATTTCTCTTAAAACTATAACATCACTTGTTAGCATATAAGAAATAAAATTTATGAGCAGACATGAACATGTCTTTAAGGAGACATGAAGATGAAGTTTATATGCTGTGAATTTCACAAACAAGGAGCATGCAAGATTCAGACAACATAATATTCTCATACAATAAAAATTGTTATTGGTGATTGGCAGAAAAAATTCTACCTTTATCAGCAAGAGCTGGTTCATGATTATCTGCCACAGTAATAAAAATATAGAATTTATCAGCAAAACAGATCTGTTGCACTGATGGATGGTGGGAGAATACATGAACTAATCACTGAATACCTGATTTTCTTCATGTGCCCCTCTTGCTAGTTCTTCCAGCACCCTAATTCTTAACAAGTACTTTCCTTCACGCGCTTTAATGAGATTATTTTGCTGCAAATATGAGGCTATTAGAAAGCTACAAACCAAATAGCATTCAATGCCATTTCATTTCATCTTACATTTCTTATATGTTCAGCTTGAGTTAAAATACGACGCTCAATCTCTTGCATAACTCTTCTCAATAAACATGCTACATGCTGAGGATTGAAAAGCAGAGAACCAGTCGTCAACTCAGAAAAGTCAAAATAGACATGGCAAGATATGCACAAGATTTTGTAGAGTAAACCAACTATTTGCTCTCCTCAGAACATACTTGAGATATCTCCCCATTCTTTCTCTCAATGCTTTCATCTAGAATTCCATTTGTAACGCTTAAAAGTGATTGAGTTGGGGCATTCTGAATTCCAACATGTCACATGCAAAAGCACAAGAAATTATTGTAATCAACGACATAAATTTGCATCACAGTTAGTACATCTAAAAACTTACATCTAAACAGTTTGATTTTAACACTTCTGTAACTTTGGAAGGTGAAAGACCAGAATTATGCCCTTGTCTCAACTGAAAAACTTCATGAAAATTATGCCCACGACGAAATTCAAAGGATGATCCTACCAAAAGAAACAATTTTTGTGTTAACATATGCCAGTTACATTCAAAAAGCAAAGAAGAAATAAAAAAAAATATATACTTTAATAAACAATCATAATACAACGATATGAATTTCTTTTCCGTTATGAAAATCAATATATTTTTCCAATGACAAGAAGAGACCAAGGTACCAATTTAACAACCTAAGTTTAGTCCGATGTAAAAAATTGTGAAGCTAATAAGCGGGCGTCTAGAGACTCAGATGAGTAAACTATTGAACCAATCGTCTCAGCTAAGCAGGTTGTTATAGATGGTACCATAATTAAACATAGTGAGATGTTCCAGTCTAAAATGGGCGCATGTGATTGAACCACTATTGGTTGGAACTCACATGTGGTCATTATGGATGACTTGGGCTATAAGATGAACATTGAGCCTCAGCAAAGGCATCAAACCTTATGTGAGGGAAGACATAACACCTCAAGTTTATGTGGCAAAAGACGATTCGCTCTCCCCCAGCGCCCCCGCCAACCCGTCCCTAGGCCAACACGGATGAGGAAAATCACGGGTAGCTACTAGCCATTAGTGCAGGTGGCCAAGGCATGGAGGAAGGCATGCTCGAATGTGCCGAGTTTCAACTCCAAAAACTCATGTGGCAACACCCCATGCCTCAACCACCGCACCTCCCCAAGGGGACCATAACACCTCAAGTTTAGTTCACATGGAAATATGTTGTACAATGAAAGTTGTTTATACTCTACATGCTTAGATGACTAAATGGTAAGTTGAACTAAAGAATTTTGGATTTGTTGGTCTAACAAAGGTAAATGTGTAGTTCAGTGTAGTTCTCTGAAGTCAACAGGTTATTATTGGATAAATTGATGATGGAATAATGTTATTGGCTTAGATGTCTGAATAATATAGATGATCTTTTTTTATAGAGGTGATGCTTAATATAAATAGAGTACATAAATGGTATTATCTCAGAGTGAATTAGGAAAATATCTAAGGTAGATTGAAAAAACATCTGAGACAAGTCTGGAAGAAATCAGACTACATCAGGTTGGAGATTAAAATAATTTTCTTAATTTAACAACCCCTCAAACTAGTGATGCTTAAAATAATTTCAGTTTGCATCAAGCATGAATGAGATTTTCTGCTGAAACCAGATTGGACAACACACCTAGCCCAAGTTGATATGCAAATTTCAGAACTATTGAATATGTGCAACGTGTCATTGATTCTGGATTACCACTTAAAACCACATCAGATAACCCACATGGTCCATGGCAGATCTGCATGTTTGACAATACAACAGAAATTTCAAGAAAACACAAATGATTCATGGTGATATTAATCAATACTTCATTTTGAGGTGCAATGATGGGGATTAGGGGCCAAGTTTGTTGATGTCATGGCAAAGGCATCAAGAATTGCTTGTGCAATGGTGTGATCAATCTGGAGTAAATGAGAGTTTGTGGCAAGTGCAGTGAGGGTGATTGCCGGTGGAGCAAGGACAACAATTGTCCAACGTCAACTGGGAGACAAAAGACAGGTTCAGGCATGTCTGAAGCATTGACCGAACTGGGAATCACGACAATCGAGGCAAAAATGACATCCCAGTAAAACATCAACAAAGTTGATGGAACCACTGGTAGGAAATGGCAGAGCAGTGGAGGCAAGAGAATGAGGGAGGAAAGGATCTGCAAAGGGAGGAGGCTGCAATCATCCTGCAGCCTCCCGCCTAACCAAGAACACAATGAAAGACTAGAGGATTAAAATTAGACATGATACCGTTGATAAAATTGATGGTGGAGCCATTTTATTAGCTTCAATATATTTGATTACAATAGATCATCTTTGTTTATAGAGTACAAATGGAGAGTACATAAATGGTATTATATTACTGTAAACCAGAAAATTATATCAGGTAGATTAGAAAATAATCTGAAACAAATCTAGGGGAAAAAATTAGATTAAATCTACTCTAAATAGTAGGAGTTTAAGAATAATTTGTTGGATATTATCCCCTTTATATGGGCTTATTTGTAAGTTGTGATATGAATGCGAACCAAACTCATTTAAGTGATGTAGCTTAAGGTTATTAGGTTTTGGGCTATTGGATGTGGGTTAATGTGTAGAATTCTTTAACCCGATCCGTTATCATCTATGGGTTGATAACAGATTGTTTGCCTATATGAGGAGAGGTCCCTAAGGGTTTAGGGCATCATCTTAACAAAACCCTCATTCCCTATTAACGAGAGTTTGCGGCGGCGTCAACCCTAAGCCCCTTAGAAGATCTCGTCGTTTGCTTCTGCTTCATCTTCTTCCACAACGATGGCTCAGACAAGACACAAGACAAGGATAATGACTCTTCAATCAGGTTCCTTGTCACTTTTGTTTATGCTTTGATGTTATGCCATGCTTTCGTTGAAACAAGATCCATACTTATTATTGTATTTCCTATGTCGAGTTCTTATTCAGTTTATAGAGATCATGCGGCTTAGGTTTTACAACTTCCATTAATTGGTATCAGAGCCAAGGCTCCGTTTCTTCGATTTCATGGCAATACTATTTGTTTTTCATCGATCTTTGTTTACATGCTAGATTAGGCTTTGCTAGTATTTGATTGTCGAAAATCTTGTATAAGAAAACCTAAGAAAGGCTTGTTTCCCAAGTTTTTCGTGATTGTCACGAAGAACACAAAGAATGAAAAAATAGTGGTAAACCACTGCCGTCTTCAAGAAGAACCGCTGTGTTTAACCTAATTTTAAGTCAAATCGAGATGGCTCAATCGATTGGCTTGGTCAGTCAATCGATTACCAAGTCTAAAATTGCGAATAGAACCTAGTCGAATAGATTACCCAATCAATTCAGTTGACAGACACCAATCAATTGGTGAATTTCTCCAACTGATTAGCACGACTGGATCGAATGCAGGGTCAATTTTAAACGATAAGGTAATCCATTCAAAGCTACCAAAATCGATTAAAAGCTTTAAAAGATCAATTATTAATCGATTGGATTTGTTTCCAATTGATTAACACATTCTTTTCTACGTGTAACAGTGAGAATGTATTAATTGGTATTAAATAATGATTCAATTAGAGAACTTCAAGGAAGCTTCATCTTCTTAAGGGTGTGTTCTATATATGATCCTATAGTCACATACACACATGCTATTAAATGGTTAATTAATCGATTAATTATCAATTGATGTAGTAATCGATTGAGTATCAATCGATTAATTATCAAATTGATTAAGTGGTGATCTATTCGGTTGAAGTTCCTTGAGTTTTCTTGGGTCTATCTACACACATGTTACTAAATTGAACTATTGTGTCACCCAAAGGAAGGCACATTAGGTAAGTTTAGTGATCTTATGTACATATATCTATGCTAAAAGTAATTGGCTCGGAAAATTATTTGTATGTGAGACATATGTTCAATGTAGCCTACAACTATAGAACAAAATTTATTTTGTTTTGATCATGCACAAAACATGTCGGCCCAAAAAAGGCATATTGCGTAACAAATTAAAGTTGTTATAAGCTATGGATCAATTTATAACTCATATAAAGTGTCGAATTATGCACATAATTGGTCGCCCGAAGGAAGGCTCATTATGTAGCCAATTAAATATTGAATTATATTAGAGAGGCTAACAAATTATATTTTAGTCCACAGAGTAAAATATAATATTGTATTTGGTATCTCATAAAGAGTTCATTTAAAATTTTATTTTATTTGCATAATTTTATTCATGTTCTTGAGTTTAATTAAATCGTAAACTTATATAATCTACCCTCTTTTAATTTCAGTGCAATCTATAACTGCCACTATTAATAACATCCCCACATTAACTGGTTTGAATTTTGCTGACTGGAAATAATACGTGATTGTAGTTTTAGGCTGCATGGACTTGACTATGCATTGAGGTATGATCACTCCGCACCTCTGATTAGTGCTGACACTATAGAGCGAGGGTAGAATTTGAAAAGTATGAGCAATCGAACTGCATGTGTTTAAGTATTGTGAGGTTTTCCATTCCGACACCAATTAAAGGTTTTATAATTGAGGGAGATGATGTTAGGAGTTTCCTTAGACAATTAGCAGACTGTTTCGTGGCCAAATGAAAAGGTCAAGACTACCACACCTTTTTCAAAGTTGGTAACTATGTGGTATAACGACAAAGGAAACATCAAGGAGTACATTATGCAGATGTCCAATATCACCACAAGTTTGAAAGTACTTAAACTCGATATGTTTAAGTCTATGTTAGTGCATTTCGCCTTGATGTCTCTATCTGCACGATTCACTACTTTTAAGATATCTTATAATAGTCAAAAGAAAAAGTAAACATTGAATGAGCTTATAGCTCAGTGCATTCAAGAGAGGAGAGACTAAGGAGTGAGAATATGATGGTCTACACTTCTGTACCGAAGTCTTTGTGGGGGCGAAGCACTCAAGCATGCAGTTTACCTACTTAATAGAGTATCGAGTAAGGCAGTAACTAAAACCTCATTCGAGATGTGGACGGGTAGACAACCTAGCATTAGGCATTTACACGTCTGGAGTCGTTCAGCTGTGGTGAGGCCTTATAGGCTTAACGAAAGGAAACTGGATTCAAGAACAGTTAGGTGAAATTTTGTATGTTACTCTGAGAAATCAAGGGGATAAAATTTTATGATCCCTCTAAGAGGTCCTTCTTCGAAACGGGAAACATCAAATTTATTGAGGACAATGGGAGTGATAAAGTCAAGGAAGTATCTTTTGAGGAAAGCATTAGCGACCCTCCTATTATGACTGCTAGTAGTAGCAGTATAATTTCCATATCACACATTATGGATATTACACATCGAAGTAGTGAGTCAAGATATTCCTGTGTTATCTCCAATGCAATTGGAGGATTCTATCACTCAAATTGAGATATTGCCAACAAGTACCTCAGCCACCTCAAACACAAGTGTCATTAAAGCGATCCATGATTTCTCATAAGTATGTTTATCTCCAAGAGCATGATTTTGACATAGGGTTGGCAAGTGATCCTGCATCTTTCCAAAAAGTCAAACAACGCTCTAACTCTGAAATGTGGATTAACATCATGCAAGAAGAGTTGAAATTTATGGCAACAATGACGTTTGGAACTTGTCAAATTGCTTGAAGGTTCGAAACCCGTTGATTGTAAATAGATATTTAAAACCAAGTAGGATTCAAGGAGCAATGTCGAAAAGTATAAGGCTCGTCTTGTTGCCAAGAGGTTCACTTAGAAGGAAGATATTGATTACAATGAGACTTTCTCACTTATGTTGACGAAAAACTCCCTTAGGGTAATCATAACACTTGTAACTCATTATAATAAGGATCTGCAGCATAAAATCAAGTCATTTTTATCTAGTATTTTGCAATGAAAGATCTTAGTGAAACATCCTTTGTTTTAGGCATACAAATTTGTCATAATCATTCAAGTTAGGACTATCACAAAATGCCTATATTGAAAGGGTGCTTATAAGGTATGGTATACAGAATTGTATACCTAGTGACACTCCTGTGTCTAGAGATGACAAATTCATCTTGCAGCAGTGTCCACGACTTGAACTTGAAATAAAGAAGATGGAACAATTCTCTTATGTGTCAGTTGTGGGAAGTCTCATGTATGCACAGATTTGTACTCGACTAGATATAACGTTTATAGTGAGGATGTTAGGAAGAAATGTTAGTAACTTAGGATCGTCGCACTAAAAGCAGTAAAGAAAGTGATGCGATATTTGCAAAGAACTAAGGGATACATGCTCATGTATCAGAGGTCAAATCACCTAGAGGTGATCAGACTCCGATTTTACGGGATGCCTGGATAGCAGGAGGTCCACTTTGGGCTACATTTTCATCAGTGTTCTAAATGGCGGTCGAGGCGGCCACCTAGGCACCACCTAGGCAGGAGACGGGCATCAACCACACCGCCTCAGGCTGAGGTGGTGCTTTAGGCGGTAACTCACCTTCTTCCGCCACCGTCGCGCCTAGAGTCACCGCTATTGCCTTTTCGCCACCACAACACATCCAGATGCATGGCTTGGGCCCGACGATGTGTTCGGATGCGTCGCGCGAGCCCAGACACGGCGTGTGGGCCCTGCGACTCGTCTAGACGCATCACGCAAGCTCGAATACACCGCCCGAGCTTAGCAACGGGCCCAAAGGCGTTGCTCGGACCCGACTCGACACGTTGCTCAGCCAGTGATGCGTCCGAACTGGTCACGTGGTTCTGGCGATATGTCGAACTCATCATCCGACTGAAACAGAGTACGTGGGTAAGTTGTAAGTTAGAGTTTAATTAAATTATTTTATGTTAATAATTTTAATCAACTCCTAACTATGATTAAGATAATTTAAATAGACTTAATTAAAACCTAATAAAATTATCCTATTAATTTTATATATATATAGATTAAATATTTAATTTTAAATTAATATATTTGCTTAAAAGTAAATATTATAAAGAATAACGATTATTTATAATATTATGTATAAAAAAATAAAAAATATTCAACCGCCTAGGCACCGGCTAAGCAGCCGAGGTGGTAGGGTCAATGACTGCGCCGCCACCACCTACCACCATTTACAACACTGCTTTTTATGCTTGCTGGAGGGGCTATATCTTGGAAGAGCATCAAGCAGATGCTAGTAGACACTCTACTATGGAGGCAGAATTCGTAACATGCTATGAAGCATTCAATCATAGTATTTGGCTGCAGAACTTCATCATAACATTACATATTGTTGATGGCATTGATAAGTCATTAAGGATTAATTATGATAATAAAGCAAACTGTATGCCAAGAACAACCGCAGTTCGTCGAAGTCCAAGCACATCGACATCAAGTTTTTGGCGGTTAAAGAAATAGTTCGAAGTCGTTAGGTCACGATAGAGTACATTAATCCAGATTCCATGTTGGCAGATTCACTCACCAAGGGCTTGGTAACTAAGGTGTTTTATGCACATATTGTGGATATGAGAATCCTTATGGAAGGACTCATTTAGTGGGAGTCTGCATTCAAAACATTAATGGGAATTTTATTGCTCTATGTTAATAAAGGCAAACATTTTATTTTGATTATTGTGCGTACTTAAGGTTCAAAACATTAATGGGAATTTTGTTTGTTTATTTAACACTCTAAAATAAAGTATCATGATTTACTACTGTTGTTTAGCATTTAGTATTTGTAAATATGATATAAATCTCATTTAGGAATCATAAGTTTAGATCATGATTACTATTGCAGTTTAGCATAAGGTATTTGCAAATATGATCAGACCCTTTTGGGTCACTTAGGGCTATTTGAAAATTGACATGTACTAATCATATTTCATGTAATTTCCACACTACATATATACATCTTGATCTATGTCATTAATGACATTGATATTATGATTATTATTAGGGCTTGTTACAGGCATATATAGTAGCTATTACCTCTTTAGTCCTATACCAATGAAGTTATCTATAGGCTAATAACGAATTGATTATCTATATAAGGGGAGGTCCCCAAGGGTTTAGAGCATCATCTTGATAGAACCCTCATTCCCCATTAACAAAAGTTTGCTGCATCGTCAACCCTAAGCCCCTTGGAATGGAAGATCTCTTCGTTTTCTTGTGTTTCATCTTCTTCCATAGGGATCGCTCATACACAGGACAAGGATAATGGCTCTTCAATTAGATTCCTTATGGCTTTGGTTTATGCTTTGATGTTATGTCATGCTTTCGTTGAAACAAGATTCATGCTTACTGTTGTATTTCCTATGTCGGGTTCTTATTCGATTTGTAGAGATCATGCGGCTTAGGTTTTACAACTTCTATCATAATTTTGTTATTGCTTTAACATGTATACCTCAACAAGAGACAGATAAGGATTATAGTTTCATATAAAATGACTAACCTTTTGGAAATTTCCACCTCTTTCTTAGCTGGATTTCAGATTTGTTCAGGTCAGGAGGAGAAACTTCAACAACGTCTAAGTTTAAGTGATCCCTGATGGATAGAAGACATTCCACAACTCTAGATATAGATGCCTGAAACAGTGAGGATGCACAATACAAACCAAGCGAGTGGGAAAATGAAGCATTGAACGCTTAATTTGGTCGGGAAATAAATTTTGACTATTGGATCATAAACGGATGTCAAATGTGGCATTGCTTGTAGTTCAAACCCCAATTAACTTTAAACGGAGTAGACAGGTACCTGCTCCAGATCCACAAGTCTAAAACTGGGGAATCCCATTTCCTCAACAACTGAGATAAACTTTTTGATGTTTATCAACCGCTTCTCAGGAGAACCATCCTGTGAACATTTTATAACAGCGAGTAAGAAACTATCAAAAGACTCAATATCTAAGATGATCAAACTGTAAAACATACCGTTTCATAGTCATACCTCCAAAAAAATTGGACTGATCCGGCTCAAAATTCCACGGAAAACAGTGCCTTCTAATAGCAAAGCTCTCAGTTCTTCCTCCGATGATCCCGTAGGCATATTCAAATCCACGAAAAGAGTATTCAACCATCGAATCAAATCCGATCGCCTTTTTTCCGAAACTGTAAAAGAAACAATTTTGTAATTCTGTACCAACTGAAAGTTTAGTAAACCAATCAAAAGCCAAAATTTTACCAGCTCCAGCGTCGACATGTACAGTTTCCATGTTTCTTGTCATACTCCAACCCACTTAAGTCTCAAAAATTCAACTTCAGGAGCAGCCGATTCCGAGTTCCGTTGAAGAAAGCTGAATAAGCGTCGCTACGACGAGTTTGAGATCAGCTACCGGGCGAAGCTTCGCCCTAGCGAGGTGGAGTTTGTCGGATAGGCTTCTTCTTGTCTTGTCGCCAACCTCGACGTTGTCTGCGCCCGCCTTCCTTTGTCTCTCTCGTTTCAACTTTTTGTTTCATCTCGTCTCTCTTCCTCTCCGTCGCTTTCTGATTTCTCAGACTTGACGGCGTTAAGTCTACTCACGTCACTCTCTTCGTGGGGAAGAACCGTGATCCGTTCTTCCGGAAGGGAACCTCTCGTGTGCCCACATGACCTGTCCAGTGGCGATCCAGGTCTAAATGTGGGTTATTTAAAACGAATTACTAATTCGAAGAGGTGGTGCTTCCACTCGCATTGTGGGAAGTTGAATGCCCCGACGCTTATCCTCTAAACTGTGGGCCCCACAGGCGGAGTAAGCCAGTTGGTGAGCAGTTGTGTTTGGAGAAACGTTATCGATGAGACTGAGCGAGGTCAGCGATTGTAAAACGGCTAACGGCGTTTGCTTTTCCCGCCTAAGAAACGATTTGCGGAGTGGGAGACGACCGACACGTGCCACCGGGGAGGCGCTATGGAAAGGACAATGGAGCTGGGAGCCCGGTTCAACCGCCGGGAACTCGAATTTCTTTGGAGATAATTTGTTTGGGCAATTTTTTTTTTAAAAAAAATCCTATTCTCATTGAAAAGGCATTTTAATTTTTTTAAAAATATCACAACCACGATTTCGTTTTTTTTATTTAAAAAAAACTTTTATGCTAATACTGTTTTAACTAACATTACCACAAATTATATATTAAAATTTTTCGATATAATTAAAATTACTGTAATTTAGTAAAATTCATTCAATATTATTGTAGCATCTTATTTCACATTTTAACAATTTCGAACAATATTATATGTAATACCTTGTAAAAGAACAATATATATTATACTAATTTTAGTTAAACTTGTTATATTAATATCTTACTATTTCATTACGAATATATCCCCTTGGTAACTAATCTAGTGGAGCTAAAAATAATTTTAAGATTTACTAGTAATTTCTACCAACACAACAATCAAAGATTTAGAATTAAGACTCAACTGCGGTATATTATTAGAAATTTTTTTATTAATCAATCAGTAATTTAGAGTTCAAGATTTAACTATAGTATATTATTAAAAAAATTATTAATCAATCAAAGATTTAAAGACACTCAATTACAATATATTATTAAAAAATTTTGCTTATTAATCAATTAAAATAGCTAAAATCAAATATGATATCTAACATGGCATTATCACATGAGTTCAGAGCACTCTTACCTAATTTATTAATGGCCTGGCCTTTTAACTAAAATTAAATTTAATATTTATTCTTATTAATTTAATATTATATAAAAAATTATTATTATTATTTTTCAAAAGGAGCGTCGGTTATCAAAATTTATGAGATATGAGATAATTAAAATAAGCTATGAGATACGACAAACTTTTGAAAAAAAACACAGAAAAAGAAACCATAATAAGTGGCAAACACTTTTAACTTTTACCAAAATTTATTTTATCCCCTTAATTTGATGGCTTTTAAAATCTATCAACAATCAAATTGCTACTAATTGTTAAAAGAAATATGAAAACCGATTTGAGGTTAATTCAAATCATCTCCCATCAATATGCATTAAGAATTAATAGTTCCTAATTGTTAAAAGAAGAAATAATGATTTGCTAACAAATAATGATCATAATCGTTCTATGGCAAGGTTAAACAACTCCACTGTGCTCTGTTTACAGGATCAACTCAAGCATTCAGCTGCGACTGTAACCCAACGGTTTAGCATCGAACGCATGGAAATTATCATCAACTAAAATTTATCTAAATATAAATGAGAATATAACAACGAATCAAGCACAATCCTATAAGAGGATCCATAATGTCGACCGGAATGCCAACTTCTCTATAAACAAGCCCAAGATGACTGGGGCATTAGAAACCGCAACTCGTACACACACTTGAGATACAAGTGAAACTCGAAGAAACGTATCGTATGTTCAAATAATATGATAGCTGCAAATGGCACTTAACTTCTTTAACATGTACAAGCAACTGAAACTTTGGGGTTGAAGTATCGAACTCGGTCTTACAAAGACACAAACATAAATCAAGCAGACTGCAACCATTACAGATAAGTGTCTGACCTGTTTACAGTTCATCGATATTAAGTAAAACAAATGATATATGAAAGTGGGTACAACATGATAGAAGAAAAGGAAGAACACAACATCAAACATCATGTTCACGTGACAACATTTATAAAACATGAAAATAAGTAGTCTAGTGTTTAAGAGAACAATTGTTAACTTGTCGAGCAATATCATGATATAGGAAGACAAATTCTTAAACACAGCGAGTTGGATAAAAGCATAATCCCAACATATCGAAATCCAATCTCCTGACCACTACTTTTAGTGTGTTGTTGCAATTACCAAAATCGAAGGAAAATAAATTAGGCGGCAAGAGAAACTGGCAGTAGAGCAACCAAAATTAAACAGCAGTTATAGTAAATGATTGCATCCACTAGATGGATAACTTTCTGCAAAAATAAGCAGTCTCAATCTAAATATTAGTAACTATACAGGCTTAAATTTACTGAAGATGCCCAAGACCAAATATATTTTGATAGCACACGCAAAGGCATCTTCAAAACTTGATAGAATGGCACCAGTAAGTTGGTTTCCCATATTAATAGCAAGGAAAGGTGCCCTAGCAAGATAATCCTAACCGCCAATGGTGTTGCAATTTGCCAAAAAGTTCTTGACGGTTCTGGTGGAGGTCAGCAACTTCATGAGACGGTTCGGCCAAAACAAATAGATGCAATATATAGATTTTTCGCCCATTTCTCCTAGAAGCAAACATAGCATTTCTTTGTTAGGGTAGAAACTAATAGTGATGTTAACACAAAAGTAACTGCTCTCACCTTCACATGTTGACTTGGAAACGCAGATGTTCTAAGAGTCTCTTGTGTCTCATCTGGTAGTTTCCTTCTAGGTATACTAAGCACCAAGGCAGCCTGGTCACCTGTTGCGGCAGCTGCTGTTATGCGATAACCACTATCCCATCTTCGATGAATACCCTCGCTTGGGTAAAGGAAGTCGAGTTCAATAACCTGAAAATTAAAATGATTTAAGTGATTTGACTTTTGAATCAAAAACCATGCAGCATAGCATACAAAACCTTAAAGGCCTCAACCACAAAACACTAGACATAGAACAACCCTTATTTTTTTTTCTTCTCCTTTGCTCCTTTTAGTTCCCATTTTTTTAGTAACAAAACGTGAGAAATGAAACTGACCTGATCAGAGAAACCAGCATTACGAGACATAACGACAGCCCACCTATTGCCAGCGGTTGCCATTGCAGTAACATAAAAACCTTCCCTCCACTTTTTATTTATCCACTTGAAAGGAAATGACTCACTCACTTTGTATGATTGCTGCGCATATAGAGTACCTGTAATAAATCATCAAACAGATGAAGCCAATGGAACATTTTGAAATTGAAAATGAACTGATGCATGTTTGAAGAAGATTACCTTTGGACATAACCACCAAGGAGCTGCCATTGTTTGTCCCTGCCAGTGCGCTAATATAATAATTTTTCTCCCATTGTTCCATTATCCATTCCTTCAAAGGGAAAAAGGAAGTGGTTTAACAGCAAAGCATTAATCAAAGGGTAAATTATATGCACAATACATCTACTAGTAATTTCAATGTACTTTATTGAATGTTAACTACATTTAATAAAAATTGTTTCACATATTTGTAGGTGAGTGAGCCACAGAAACTATCACAAAGGGCAAATTATATGTGCACTAGCTCTACTTTACTAGTAATCAACATAATTTCCCATATTTCAAAAAGAAAGGTGTTTTAAGATTTGATTTGTTAATGGGTATTTTGTGGCACTTTTGCAAATGCACTGAAACTATTGTAGATGTAACTAATAATGAGTTTATGTTGCCTGGCACCTAGAGACTTGGGATCAATTTTTATTAAATGTAGTTAAGATTGCCAATTCACAGGCCTAGATAAACATTTGAAAAATGTATATGGACTACTAGTGAAAAAAGAGTGTATATAATTTACACTTAAAAAATATTCAATTACCCATGTTTGGCACATCTGGTTCTAGGGTTGGAGGATTGCCATTAGAACACATAGTGAATCAGAACATCACTCACCTTGTGAAGAAAGTTTGTAGATAGCTCATAAACCTGAGCAGTGAAGCCAGTGCCTGCATCCATGATCAGGGCCCAAAGATTGTTAGAAGAAGCCACACAACTGATGAATAAACCATCTTCATTCCCCTTCTCAATATGTTGTGCAAGCCTCATATCAGCAACATTATAGTGGTACCTAGAGTAGAAGACTTTGTCATCAAGTTCCTCTTATCTAAGAATTTGATAACGAGTCAACTATCTAGATAATAAATACCTCTGTTTCATAGGTCGTCGTGCATTATAAACACTAATCCATTGATTTGCAGGCAACCCCATTCTAATCTTCTTTTTGGGCTGTTCATCAACTTCTTCTTCCATCGTTAGACGGCCTCTTTTTTGGCCTACCTGATATATAAGCTTTATAACATGGGAAGACATCTTAGATCTTTAAAAAAAAGGGGCATTCTATTACATAATCACTCTAGGAGGTAAATAAATAGATCCAAAATACAAATATAGGAAATTGAAATACCTTTTGAGCTCCATCAGTGTTAATTGGCCTAATATCTGGATTAGGACCTACTATGCCATCAAAAAGTGAGATGCACTTTGCATAGTTAGGTTCTTCATCAAACTTCAAGTTAACCACATACTCAACGAACTGTTTGAAAGGTTGTGGGAAAAAGCAACAAAGAGACTCTGGAGATGTAGCCATCTTCTTTTTGCAGACGAGGAAACCTTTATTTTCACCCTAATAGTACACAAAGAAAGGTATGAAGAAGAAGATAAACATGGACAGCATCAATTAAAGTGCAAATTAGCCTACCTGATAGCCTTGCCAAGGTAGACGACCACGGAGAAGAAAGACAAGTGTATAAGCAAGGGATTCTAAATCATCTCTTCTGCTTGCTGTCCTCCCAAGGTGAGCATGAGCACTAGCATAGCGCACAGTCCCCCTACAAACACAAACAGAATTAAAATTTACTAATGGTTAAACTAAATCTAAAATCTAATTGAGAAAGTAGAGAGCCTTTTTTAATGTTAAAGGTGTAGCAGGAATTAATTACCTGAAAACATCTGGCCGTTGATCATATTCAACATGTGAATTTGTTGAACTATCCTTCCATTTAGTGGCTGTCAGTTAAGAATGTAAGAGTTTAATAAGACATCAATTTAATGACATTTACTGAAAATTATTTAAAAAATTAAACAAGCTAAGACAAGCACATTAATTACCTAAGCCAAGATCAACAAGAAACAATTTCTTTTCTTCAGAAGTCCCAGGAGGTCCGAGTAAAAAATTTTCAGGCTTCACATCCCCATGCACATAACTGACATTAGCAATTGCAGTAGTTACATAAAAAAAATATAAAAGAGGTAGGCTACTTGTTCAAATGCCAGGATTGAAAAGTTCTTATTGATTATAGTGTTTTCTTAACACATAAAAGAACAAACTCAGATGCAAAGAAAACAGTAAACTTCTACCCTTTTGAATGCATCTTCTCCAATATGGAGATTGCTTCAATTGCAATACATGCGACCATTTCCACAGACATTCTGCATAACAGGAAAGATGAAAATAGCAAGTTAACCAATTCAAAACAAGTACTAACCAAGATTCAGCATTAATCATACGTGTGTGAGTTGTTATTCCATACATCCCACAGGCTTGGTCCCAGCATATCCATAATCTGCAGTTTTCCTATTGCTATTAGAAAACATCTCATATTATGTTACAAACTCTAAAGGCAGAGCTACAAATTCTCCAAGTACCATGACATAATAATCCCCTTGCCGACCCTTGTAATGGACTTTTGGTACCCCATGAATACCACCAAGAGTGCTACACAAATAGATTATTGATCAGATTTCTCTATATTTGTAGTTTTCACTGAAAATAGAAAAATACTTACTTGTACACTTGCCATTCATAAGGTGGACCATAATTACAACCTTTGCTGGTCCTGTGCTCAAACTTTAGTGCTATCTGGGAAGCACTGAATATATGTCAGAAGTGTTACGACCATTCAGAATTATGTTAATACTTAATAGGAAATACCACACCTCTACAGCATTAGAGCCAGTGGTCCTATCATTGGTGTTGGCAGGCGAAATCCGACGTCCAACATAAACTTGTCCAAATCCACCTTTTCCTAGTTTCCTTTCAACTTTGTACAGTGGTGAATTGCTGACTTGTACCTGTTGAAATGATAAAATGATCAATTTTTGCAAGAATATAAAAAGCATCATAATAAGTAAGGACGAAAGTAGAGATAAGAAGTCCCTTGCACTAAAAGTACTCTCTCTAAGTATTGAAACAGTATCACAACTTGCTCCCAGATGCTTATCTTCAACAATAGGAGACATTAATGT
The DNA here is from genome assembly GCA_037833815.1 of Zingiber zerumbet. NCBI lineage: Eukaryota > Viridiplantae > Streptophyta > Magnoliopsida > Zingiberales > Zingiberaceae > Zingiber > Zingiber zerumbet. The sequence goes on from JBBMJZ010000058.1 coordinate 158,048, forward strand.
ATATATTATTGATAGGGCAGTCTGGCAATCCATAGTTATGTGTAATTGTCATATCCCTTAGGCTAAAAACTAATATTAGAATATTGTGTGCAACCTATTGTACTCCATGGATTACAGTATTAAGTAGTTTGAAATGTTGAGGGGCTATATGTAAATAGATGACGAATATCTGGTAAATATATCAAACTTAGGATTGCAAACGTAAAATGAGAATGAAGTAATATTATATTACCTAGCAACAATCTTTAGGAAAATAAAATAATATCATATTACCCCTCTCTTATGGATCATCTTTAGGAGAATGAACCCCAATAATTTTTTCAAATTGAGCATTGTATCAGATCAGCTCAATACATCTCTGAGCGCCAACGGTCAGATGGTAGATTTGCTGACTAAATCTTTAAAGATCCTAAAATTGAGCATGTTTAAATAGCTAAACTCAATTTCTTTGAACCAACTCGTAAAGAAGTGTTAGGGACCAAATTGTAACTTCTGTAAATATATTGAACTTAGTGATGTAGGTGCAAACTCAACAAGCAAAGGCAATAGGGCATCAAAAGAGAAAACCGATTCCAAACTTCTTGTGAACCCTTAGTAAGTTCATATCTAAGCCATGTTAATCAAACAAATTTAAAGGGCAGCCTGATAATCTCCCGCCAATGCGGGGTCTTGAGGAAGGATTTATTGTATGCAGCCTTATTCTGCTTTGTAAGAGGTTGTTTCCGAATGTTAACCAAATAAATGATAGATAGAAATTAAAAAGAAGGTAAATAACCTGACAATATCTAACCTTTACACTTTGCAAGTTTAATCAACGTGACCTCCAAAATACACCTAGCAGATCCTAACTAGACTTGAGATGGTTTTGACCTCCTTCAATTTATTACCTAGAACACTTTTTATACAGCCAATGTATTCACTGTCCATATGGCTAAAAAACACTGTCCATGCAGAAGACTCACATCGCATGCCTCTTTATCTTGGCGTCACTCCTCTTTTACATGCCTCAAGCCCTATTATGTTAATTTGTTAAGCATCAATTTATCATTTCCACATCAACAAGACCATATCAGTGGTGCATTCTATTCTACCACTCATGCTGACATCAATTTAAAAAAAAAAAAAATGATATCCTCTTTTCATTCGAAGGACTGTGTACAATTGAGGATGAGGGATACCAAAAACAAGTAGGATATGTGAGTGGACAAATACAAATCATCCATTTGTAGCCATGTTGACCAGAGTGTTGAGCATTAGACCGTTTCATCAGTTGTCCAACCACTCCATTGGATGGCATAATGATTGGACAACCAAAAAAATTTCAACATAACATCAAGCCAATTGGCTTACTTGAGCTTCTTTGAGGTAATTAACCCAAATAAAAAGCATCAAATGGAGATTTAGGCTACAAGGTTAAAAATACAAATTGAAATTTGGATACGCATATAAAACCAAAAATGAATCAATTTACAGAAATAGAATCTTATATGAGGCTCGCATCACAGAATTTCTTTTCCATGAAATTTATTTCGTGAAACTTCATGTGCTTCAAATTGAGTTAATCAAAATATATAGACAATAAAATAAAGCCAGTAAGCATGGTGCTCACAGAAAATCCAAACACAAAGGCACTCATCAGCAGCAGCACAATCAGCAAAACAAAAAAAAAAGGTCTCACCTTTTCTGGGAGAGGCGCAGCGTTCCCCTCGTCCTCCCCGCCAGCGATTTTATCCGCACTCTTTGCCCCACTATCGTGATCATTCATCTTCCTCTCCCCGACCCCTTCCTCGTTCTCCTCCCCGGCCAATCTACCAACCTCACCGCGACCTTCCTCTAAACCGACGTCCTCCGCACGCTCAGCAGGCCTCCTAGGCGGCGGCGGGTTCTCGCCCACCGGCTGCTGATTCCTCGCCGTCCGCCTCCGCCTTGTCTTCGGCTGCTCAGCCTGAATCACTGGTTTCGCCTGCGCCCGGCCCCTGCGCACTCCGCTACGCAGCTCCGGCATCATTCACCGACCCAACCCCATGCCTCAAAACCGCAATTTCGCAGCGCGATTCGACCGTGCCTCCAGAGTGTGAGACTAGGCCAACTGGAGATCGGAAGCGAGAAACCGATCGATCTTGCCGGAGTGGAATCGGCTAGGTGAGAGGGGAACGGAGGCCGTTCTCGAGAATGATCGGAGCTAGGGTTTGGAAAGGTTTTGATAGGAAGATTTTTGATATTATCGATGATGCGATGGAGAGAGAGAGACGACGGGCTGTAGTCGTGTCCTTGGGAGAGAATAAGAGATCACCGTGGGGGTAGTTCCGTAAATATCTATAAAATCGCATTTATCACACGCCCAATATTAAGAAATTTTTAATCAGGCAGTTTTTTATAATAAAAAGTTCAGCCCCAAAAAAAATTCTTTTCTATTTTTATTAGGATTTCACATTTTAAAAATATTTATTGTAATTTATTTGCTTCTTAAACCAAATAATATAATCATGATTTTTTTATTTATCCTATAATTAAACTTATTACCATTTTGATTCCTAAATTCGAACCAAATGCCCCTTTAAAAAGTTCTACCATAATGATCTCTAAACAGAAAAAAAATATTACGATTCTCTCTAAATAATCTCTGACGCTAAATTGTTTTGGAGGTGTAAATAAATCAAGCAGCTCATGAGTTATTTGAAACTCGATTCGATAAAAGTTCGTTTGAGCTCGTTTAATGAGGCTCGTTAAGATAAAAAAATCAAACTCAAACTTCACAATATTCGACTCGTTAACTCGTGAACACGTTCATTAAGCACATTGATCCAGGAATAAGCCCAGGGGGTCCTCATAGACGATCGATTAACGACACGTGGCGGTCAGGAGTCAATGGAAGGGTCAACCCTATGTCCCCTCCGTTCGGGTGTCCCATACGAACCGTTCGGCTGTGTCCTAGACCAGGGGGAGCAGCAGCCCGGCTATGAGTCCGGGTTTCCGACGCTCATGAGTAAACTTGAGACCAAGCAGGCTGTCCGCTCGGCCGAGACCAATACGAGGGAACGATGTCGAGCGGCCTATACCGTTCGGCTGAAGAGTCAGACAGTGAGACAGGATCCCGATCGGCGGTCATGAATCCTAGGCCGGGTCGGGGGTAGAGTGTTGTTCGGGCAGAAGAATAATCCGCCCCGGGAAAAGATCACAGAGCATTGGGCAGCAGGGAGTAGGGACATCATCATGATGGCCCCTATCACTGACAACCATCATGATCGAGGACCAGGCCATACGCGGGACTGTACTGCAGAAGATCCTGCTGTCCCATCAAGTAGTGGTTCGGACTGTAGCAGCATGGTGCTAGATATGTCTCTCTGACAAATCCATACTGGGTATGGGCAAGACACGTGCACGCCTTGGTAGACGTGCACCAGGTTTCTCAGGGCTCTATATAAGAGCCCTCAGACTTCGCCGGAGGTATGCGCAATCCTCTAGTCTTAGAGCCACTTCTCTACTTTTTCTCGCCTGACTTGAGCGTCGGAGGGTCGTCGCCGGGAAACCCTGCCCGGCCCGACTTTGTTGCAAGTTCATCGGAGCACGCGAGGAGCTAGAAGAGAGCGCCACGTCACCAGCATCCGTTGACTCAGCGCTCGGACAGGATCACACATGAATCAAATTTTAAATAAAAAATAATAGTTTTGATATTGAATTTATAAATTTTACCCACTACTTAGGAAAAATATAGATAAATATACTAAATTTATTTATTTATTAGAATAAAATTATAAATTTTAATAAAAATATTATAATTTTCTCTAAATATATAATTTAATTTTTAATGA
>JBBMJZ010000060.1:36648-48426 GCA_037833815.1 Zingiber zerumbet
GCACATAAAGGAGACATTTTATCTCGGCTTTACCGAGATTTGAACCCCAGACCTCATGATGACAACACCTCATGCGCTAGCCACTAGACCTTCCTGAGGGGACCACTCATGGTCTTATGGTGAGAGGAAAGGTAGTGAGAAATGGAACCATCGTCGTGGGTTCGATTCCATTTGACATTACGATTGACCAATTTGAATTAAGTGTTCATACTAATGGAAAGTTTGACTCCCTTCGTTCCACGGTCGTGCATATGGAATGAATGCCGCACCTTTAACACACTCACACACAAAGAACAATCATTTTACTCCGAAGAGGGGGCGTAGAATCAAATTAATAATTACACAATACAATTACTGTATGAGAATTGACACTATAATACTTAGTATACTTCATACGTGAAAATTATTCCTGATTACTCGTCAAATATGAAAAAAAATGGAAACAATTATATCAGTTGTGGCTCCATTGCATTTCATTAGCAACACTGTAATAAGAATATATATAATTAAGAACACGTTCTACTTCCCTGAAAACGTAAAGTAACAGTTGAAAGGAGTCGACAATCTCGTGATCAGATGTTGATTGGTACCTACTGCGTCAAATTAAACCATTAAAGGCTCATTATTATCATTAATAACTTTGCACGTATTGGCAAACAGCGATTTTAGAACCTCCAGCTGTCCTAATTTTACACATTTATCTTGCATGATGAATATTAAAGCGGTTTTAGACAAACTCCTGGGAAATTAAGGGTGCGTTTCATTTGCACCGTTTTTATTTTCATTTTCTAAAAAATACGTGTTTTCTAGAAAACAGAAAACGACTTTTTGTTATTCTCTGTTTTTCTAGAAAACGATAGTTAATTTTTTAAAAAACGCGCGCGAAAAACGCAAACCAAACATCGTTTTTTAGAAAATGTGCGTTTTCCAGAAAATGAAAATGGAAAACGCGCGTACTAAACGCCCCCTAATGAACTGTTCCGAACTCAACATAGCAAATGATTATCAAAGAACGGATTAACCTTCGTCGTCAAAGCATATTCCCTTTTCTAAATTTAACTAAAATATAATGCTTGTTTCACAACCTTTCAGAAATTATGTTATATAATTTCCTTTTATTTTTTATTTATTATTATTATTATTATTTGTACTGACAACGAAGGATATAAAAATGGAGGAGGTTAGTTTCATGGTAAATACCGACTGAATTGTGTTCTTAGAAAATTAGGTTGATCACGTTGCTTGCCGACATGCAATCGGACTTTGAATTTCTTTAACTGAATAAATAAATAAAATTTAGAAGACCAAGAAGTTTGAAATTTTGAATACCTACTTCCTCCTCATTAGTCATAAGATTGACTAGAGAGAATATCCATTTGAATTTGTTTCTTCAACTTAATTTGTTTAATATGATCACTACGCTACGCCTGAACAGACTTAAATTTTTTCCTTCCTCAACGGTCTTTTTAAAATTGCAGAATGAACTACTCGACCATTTAATTAGTTTTATATTTGACATATAAATTGTTAGATTCTGGCACACGATATGAATTTTATTCTAGGACATTAACAAGGCACATTATTCTAATATCAAACAACTGCACAATACATGTATGATTGTGAAGAACCATTTGTACACTTTTATTTTTATAATTTATTCCACTATTTACACAACAAAAATAAAATTAATTAAAAGATGAACACATTTCTAAAGAACAAAATTTGAACAGAAAGGTAGACCACAATTTAGTTGATTCCAAGAGGCGACAATGATGCTCGCAACTTCCATTCTTGTATGGCTGAATGCACTGAGACATTACGAATTATGTATTTATGAGAAAGCCTTTGTTTGGTCACAGGAGATGTATCATATTGCTCAAGCCATGCTTTAATGGCTCTGTACTCGTATGTGTAACCATCAGCAGCAACATAGGGATCATCCATCACTTCCTGCATTCAGACATCGATTTTTTTTCAACAAATTATTAGCCAGCAAACAAAAAAAAAAAAGGCAAGAAGATTTTAATTTTACCTGTAGTATGGGACAGAGACAATGCTTTGGCAAAACGATCTTGTCTTGTCTACTTTTGAAGTATCCATTTCCCTCGTTCACTATATTCTGAAGCTCTGGTAAAATTTCCAAATTGAGATCAGGTCGATCCCTGCATTTCAATTGTGTACACCGCAGAGCGAGTTTAGCTAAACTCTCAGCCTTAGCAAGGGGCCAATCTGTGATTGATTTGTCGAGCACACGAGTGAAGTTTCCTTCTTTGATTGCTTTCTCCATGCTCATTATCAATCCTTTTGGATGCTTCCCTGTCAGCAGTTGTAGCGCAACCATGCCCAAGGCATAGAGATCCGACTTGGGGCGGATTGTACCTGTCCTTTGGTATTCTGGATCCATGTAAAATAATGTACCAGCAAGAACAGTTTCTTTGAATTCTGTAAGACCATCGGGCACCACTTCCGACAGGAGTTTAGCTAGTCCGACATCTCCAATCTTGCTCACGTAGTTGCTATTCAACAAGATGTTCCCTGGCTTAAGATCACGGTGAACTATAGGCTCAGGCTTGTTGCCGTGCAGAAAAGAGAGTCCGAGAGCTACTTCATAAAGAATACGGAACCGGATAGTCCAAGGAAGCGGCTTCTTGCCATCGCCAAATAGTACATCTTCTAAGCTTCCATTTTCCATGTATTCATACACAAGACAACCATTCTCAGGGCAGACTCCAAGGAGTGAAACCATGTGAGTATGATGAAGTCGGCTAAGAATTTCTACCTGCACAAGTTTGAAATTAGTAGTTACATCTATTCCCTCTGTCAAATGGGCCAATAGTGTTTTATGATTTACATTTACCTCTCTAAGAAATTGTTCTCTCTTGTCTCGTTTATCATGAAGAAGAACCTTGACGGCTACAGTGGTATCATCAAGAGTGCACTTGTAGACACTCCCACAGCTTCCCTCTCCTATTTTCTTGTCTTCAGAAAAGTTATCAGTAGCCACTTCTATTTCATCCTTGGAATATATTTGGCACCATTTGCTATTTGAGAAATCTATTATTTCTGATTTCTGAAAAGACACCTTGGCAGTTGCAGGTTCTGCATTCTGTCTTTGTAGGGTCTCTTGCACAAGTGAAGCTAATTGCTTAGCTTCCTCAACTTCTTTCACAGCTTTCAAATGTTTTGCTCTTTCTTCTGCAGCAATTTTTTTCAATATTTTCTCCCTCTCTAACGCATCCTTCACTTTCCTTTCAGCTAAAGAGCATTCAGTGGAAAGTAATTGAACCTGCACAAAATAAAGTAGTAGATTTTATAGGAAACAAAAGCCCAGGTGATAAAAGAATTGATGAAACAACAAGAGAATCTGTGTTGAGTGGTTTCGAGAGGAAAAGAAAACACCATGATAATGGAGCAAAAGTTTCATCCAGAAACAAGCCAAAACTTCCCCAAAAAATTGACAAAACAAGAAGGTACTACGATATATACAAGAAAAATCCCAGCCTTGCCAGGGGAATTGACATCTTGATCAGATATATAAACATCAAAACTAATACGCATTGCCACAAGCACAAATTAAGGCAACATGTGCTTCATATGCATCATTGGTTCCTTGTAAGGAAAATAATCCAATATGAAGCACCTAAGACAGATCCATCTTTAGTCAAAATAGCAAGAAACTTTTTGAGACCTTTGTCTTTGCATGAAACAAGTCGTCACAAACTTGATGATACTTGGCAAGAGTGCTTTGCAACTCCTTCCTTAACCTTGATACTTCAGCTGAAGATTCACCCTGGAGATTGTTAGACAAGTATCATTAATTCAGCACGTAGCACCATCGTTTAATACGAGCTCAAATTCAAATAAGCTCGAATCACATAATTACATACTGTGTCAAATAGAGAGAGAGAGAGAGAGAGAGAGAGAACCTCTTTAGTTGAGTGGAAGACCATAAAAGACATGTCTTTAATATAGTCCAGAAAACCAAATTTCTTGTGCGTAGGAACTTTTACTATTTCATTACTTAATTCTCCTTCATCGTGTACTTCACTAAATTGCGAAGTTTCAGAATATGTACTGATGAATGACTTCTGGTCGCTGGTGGGATAAGCATGCAAGCCAACACCTGACAACAATGATTTTTAAGGCTTTATGTTCATCTTCGGCTCAATAAACGCAAACAATGCTCTTCATCAAGGCAAGAAGTCCTATTTCCTACCTCTCCGACCAAGTAACTTGTGGCTGATGGCTTCTACATGGGTGCTACAGTTAGCATCTGCAATAACAAAAGTCATGTATGCTTGTAGGTAAGCAAGATTATGTCAAAATATCATTTATTCAGTAGGCTTAATTTTATGTATACCATCTGCTGAAAGTTGGCTAGCAAATTTCACTACGAGCTTGTATCGTGACACAACGAAAAGGTTGCAAGAATTGGATGAGTGTTTTAGGATTGTCGTTGGCACATCCGAGTCCTTCAGTATCCTATGAAGTTGGAAGCAGTAAGAATTGTTCAGTGAAGCCCTAGAACTGATGAAGAATTGTATGAGGTGTACGTCTGATGAGAAATATCTAGACCTTCTCAAAAAATTTGACGAAGATCCCAAGACCAAGTTCTTAGTTCCCGAGTCCGACGCATATTTCAGTAGAGCGGAAGCAGGGTCTTCTCCTTCCAGAACAACAGTGTCAATCTGTAGAAAAAGTTGGCATTTTTAAACCAATGGAGAAGGATGTTCAAAGGAAAGACAAGGAGCTAGCGGCACAGATCTCACATTATTGGTACCGCAAAGCCGTCTGAACTCGAGGAACACGCGCTGGGCGATCGATTTCTGATCCCGCACGTACATTTCCGCAACGTCTTTCCCCACGCAGTCCACAGGAACCGGTTCTCCCGCTGCGAAAAGGGCAAAAAAATGATGAAAAATCCCACCTTTGTTCTAGAGTTTGAAGGGATGAAGAGAGGAGGATAAGGGGGCTTACACGGAGACGGAATGAAAGAGATGGTGGGGATGGCATGAACAAGGACGACCCGGTGGGCATGGGGAACGAGGTACTTGGCGGCCCAACGGACCGCGCGTCGGCTACGACGGCCACCGCCTAGTCCGCCGCAAACAGCCACCGCCACCGCCGCCTCTGAGGCTCCTTCGCCAGTGTAGGGCATCATCGTCACAGCGATGCTCGGAAGAGGGGCGTGGAACTAAGAATTTAGAAGAGGGAGGAGTCACGAGAAGCAATTTGCAATTTGACTTGGAAATGTGCATACCCGAGTCAACGTCTCGAGTGCAGAGGAAACTTCGCTTTATACAGACGGATGAAAAATATAAATGATTGATGTTTATTTGTTTGTTTGTTTTACTTGGCCACCCTAAAAATTATATGAAAACTATTTATATAATTATTAGTACGCTTGGAAGAATTTGGGTGGGCTAAATTGAGTAAAAAACTTAATTAAGGAGTCACAAATCAAATTAATCCATTAATGTAAATCTTTCAATGGAAATATATAGCTCTGATAAACACATAAATAGATTGCCTTAAGTTCTCAAGTGCCTGCACGAACATGTTAAGGCAATCTTCTCTTTGCTTCTTGGCAGTTTTTTTAAATAAAAAATATTTATCTCATTATTCATTATTCATTAATCATCTCAATAAATCTAAATTTATTAAAATTTTGAATTTCATATTTTATTTTTTTTAAACTTTTTTTAAAAAAAAATAAATATAATTAAATATTTTTAAAATTTATTTTTATTTGCGAACCCTTATCATAATTAAAATTAGAATAAGTACTTTTCTGTTGTCTTATACAATGAAACTTTAATTAATTAGATGTGACTGTGATTGTGAGCGTCCTTTTAACCATATTAAACAGTGAGTAATCGACCACCTGATCCGATGATTTATACTTATAAAAATCATTTTTAAAATTTGATGAAATACTATGGCAGACTCAAATATTTATTCGGTCAAATATATCAGTCAAATTGGAAAATATCCACCGGTTAAATTATGCATTTAATAAAATATAAATTTAGATAACAAATAAGATAAAAATTATATAACATAAACAAATTCAATCGTAAAGAAATAAATATGCTCCATTTTATTATAAAATTTATTAATATATATTTAAATACGGATAGATATAAATAAAAAATAAATATTAATATAAAATTAAATTAATTTAAAATTTTTAGAATGTTTTTATTAGTAGATACTATGAGAAAAAATTATATATGTTATTATCTCAAAACTATAAGAGGATTTTTTTTTTGACCTGTAATATTCGATTCTGATATTTTTTCAACTTTTTTTTTACAACTATGATTAAAATTAAACACCAACAGATCAAGTATTTAATATTCAATCATTTAGGCTCTATTTATTTTTTTCATAGAAAACAATTTAATTGAAAAATATTTTTTGTTGGATTAATTGATTTTAAATGTTTTTTTTTTAATCTTTTTCAAATAGATGCAGGCAATTAGGTGAGCCATTTCATTGGGCTTATCAGATAAATGAGTTGGAGAGACTAAGCCCCTTGTTCTGTTTGCTCGATTAACTTGGACATGGCATGGCCGACTAAACTGACCCACTTAGCATGATACACCCGTTTAGATTAATTGTCACAAAATCGATTGATTATATTTATTTCTCATTCAACCTATTTGATCATCCATTTTTATCAACATCTTCGAGCCACTTGCCATTTTTATATTCATAGTCAATGACTTATGGTTTCTGTGTACTGATATGTTTTGATTTGTTTCTTGATTATATATGCTTACCGCTATTAATTATTCTTCTATGTAATTGTGATGGAATTATTCAGCTGGGCAATCACAAGCTGGACCAACCGTCTCAACTCTTTCAGAGGCCCTCCTAGGCAATTTTAAATATTAATTTTTAAAAAATATTTTTTTTTTCTATTTTTTGAAAAGTAAAATTACTAATTTTTGAGAAGTGCAATAGTAGACTACTTTTTTAAACAACATATTATAGCTCTACTTCTAAGATTAAAAACAGAACGTGCTTTTATTATTATCAATACTTCCTACTAAGTCATTATCATTATAACTAATAAGATTAACAGATACACTTAATGGAAGATGACATAATTAAGAATTCCTTTCACATATCTAAGGATTCTTTTTATCATCTCCCAGTTATTAGAGAATGATTTCTCCTTATACTTGCTCACCGAATTTATAACATATATAATATCTGGTAGTTAAATGCATTATAAGTTTTCAACCAAACTTTGAAACATAGTTGAATTAACTAATTTCCTTTTATCATACTTGCTCAACTTTAATTCTATGATATAAGGAGTTGAAATAGAATTTGCATTTCCCATTTTGATTTGTTTTTAAAAATAATTGCTTAACTCTCTTGAGTGATGAAAATTTCATACTTAGATCTTAGAACTTCAATTCCAAAAAAATGTTATAACTCTTCCAAATTAGTCATCTCAAATTCATTCTTCATTGAGAGTTTAAAATTATCGAGAATTTTCAAATCATTACCAGTAAAAATAAGATCATCAACATAAAAACTTACAAATATAAAGCCTCCAAACCAATTGGATTTGGTGTAGAGAGTATGTTCTAATGGACATTTTAGCAATTCATTCTTTTAAAGTAATAATTGATGTAACTATACCAAGCCCTCGGAGACTGCTTTAGCCCATACAAAGTTTGTTTTCAACTTGTAGACTTTATATTCTTCACCCTTTTTAATAAAACTAGGAGGTTGTTAAGATGGACTTCTTCTTGAAGAACATCATTGAAGAACATCATTTAAGAATGCTAACTTGACATCCATTTGAAATGATATCCATTTGAAAAAAAATTCAATTGTTTTCAGCTACAAGAGAGATCATTAATCGAGCAATATCAAATCTTGACACACGAGCAAATACCTCTATAAAATTTTCTCCTTCTTTTTGTTTGCATCTTTTTGCTACAAGCCTTGCTTTATGCTTGTTGATGGAACAATCTGCATTTATTATACCCATTTAACATCAATAGATTTTTTATGTTGAGGAAGAGTAGTAAGTTCTCAAGTTCCATTTTTTTCAATGGCAGCTATTTCCTCTTTCATGACTTTTTCCCATACTTCTTTATTTGCGTCATCAAAGGAAATTGGTTCTTCACCTATAAAGAAAGAAAAGAGTACATAATCATCATATTCAATAGGCTCTGTTGAATCTAAGAGTTTTTGCACACTTTGCATTTTCCTTAGAGGAGGACTTGTTGAAGAACTTGGTGAATTTCATGGTGAACGAGAATAATTATCTTCTTTTGATTCTTGTTCACTAAATGAAGGAATGTGGATCTCATTTGCTTTACCTTTTGGATCATCAAAATTTGCATCTTCATCAAAAAGAACATCACGACTTATCACAATCTTTTTGGTCTTTGGATTATATAACTTATAGGATTTGTTTCTTTCACTGTATCCAATAAAGATGCATTTTTCAATTTTGTCATCAAACTTGATTCTATTTGCTTGTTGAATGAGTGAATAAGCAACGCTCCCAAACACCTTTAAATGTCAAATCTCAGACTTTCTTCCATGTGGAATAAATGTTAGACTTTGTTGTGGTGTAAAATGAGCTATTAACTCATGTCTTATACCATGTTCTTTAAAATATTTCTTAGCTTCATTTGAAACATATTCATTACCCCGATCCGTTCTTAAAGTTTTGATACAAAGCCAACTATATATAATTCTCAACTTAACTTTAAAATTTAAAAGTTTGAAATGTTTGTGACTTTTCTTTGAGAAATTTAATCTATACCTTATGAAGTCATCAATGAAAATAATAAAGAATTTACTCCCACCAAGTGATTCTGTTGGCATATTTCACAAATGTCAGAATGAACAAGCTCCAATGACCTTTTTGCTCTCCAAGTTGCTTGTTGTGGGAATGGATCTTTGTGTTGCTTTTCCAAGTTGGCATGTTTTACAAACTTCTTCAACTTGATCATTTTTTGGCGGTCCTCTAACCATCTCTTTTGTTAATAACAACTTTAAACTTCCATAATTCAAGTGTCCAAACTTATCATGTCACAACTTTGAAACCTTTTTATCAACAGTAACAAAACAAGATAAATTTGTAATTTCAAGTTTGAGAGGAAATAAATTATTAGAGGTCACATCAATCTTTGCAATAACTTGATTGCCTTTTGATTTAGTGCAAGCATTATGATACATATGTAAATCATACCCTTTCTTCATAAGATGACCAGCACTGAGCAAGTTAGTTTTGAAACCAGGAACAAAATAAACTTTGGACATTTTCTCAATATTTTCAAATTTAGTTTTAAAACAAATCTCACCAATTGTTTCAATTTTGTGAGTACTAGTATCACCAATCATCACTTCATCGTGATTAATTTTAGATAAATTGGAAAATAATTTTTTGTTACCTGTCATATGTTTACTAGCCCCACTATCTAGGCACCATATTTTATCAACTTTGTTGTCATTGGAAGCAAGCAACAAAGTTTCTTCATTCTTACTTTGATGAATAAAGTCACTTTTAGTTTGCTTATCATCTTCTTGCTTAAACCAACAATCTATAACTTTATATTCAGGCTTGTGGTAGTGGCTACACTTGATGTAACCATTTTTCTTATCATCTATTTATTCATGCCAGCAATCTATAGCTTTGTTTTGGTTTTTGACAATAGTTACATTCAATATAACCATACCCTTGGCCTCTTTAATATCCACACTCTCCTCTTCTTCTTTGAAACTTGAAACTTTAGTTTTCATTGCTGTTATTTTGATGGTATTGTTGAAAATTTCTTCCATTTCTGCGAGAGCTTGAATCACCGCTCCCTTTGAAATTTTTGCCCCTATTGTGATAGGATAAACCATGACCTCTAATAGAAACTTGGAATTTAAGAGCTTGATCAAATTGTTGTAATTGGAGAAATAATAAATTAATCTTCACTTCGTGGGCTTTCAGAATGCCTTATAGATCCTCTAAAGTCATGCTTTTCAAAACTCTTGTCTGCTCAATAACAACAACAAGACTAAAATATTTTATAGGAAGAGAACATATCAAGTACCTTTTGTACAATGTTGAGATCATCCAAAACTTTACCATTCGAAGTCATTGATTCACTATAGAACCAACTTTTGTAAAATACTCAGCAACACTATCATTTTCTTTCATCTCCGATTTTTTTAATTTCTAATCTTAAATTTGAAGTTGAACATTCTTCACTTGTTCATCACCTTTAAAAGCTTTTTATAGAATTTCCCAAGTTTGCTTTGATGTTGTTACTTTGTGAATTTTCTCGTACATCCGTTTGTCTATTATGAGATTGATCTGATTGAGAGCATGAGTGTTCTTCTTCCGGTTATCCACCAAAATTTTCTTTTCAGCATCAGTCAAGGTGTCTTCATCTTTTAGGCTCAATAAATCCTTTATCGACTATATTCCATTAGTCAAATACTTTCAAGCATACTTTAATCTACTGCTCCAATAATTATAATCTTCTCCACTGAAAGTATGCAAAAATACAGTAGCAACATTTCTATATGTCATTTTTCTAAAGCCTCACGTCGCTCTAATACCAATTGAAGGGGGAGAAGATATGCTATTTGGGAATAGAAGGAGTGTAACAATTTATAAGAGGAATATAACTAAAGAAGAAATGTAACTTTTTCTTTCAATAGCTTTTTTTCATGCTATAACTTGGCTTATATAGCCATGACAAAGGAAGTTCATAAATAATTTGGTTCTTCCTACATTAAATATATTATTATATTAAATGCATATATTTGACAATTTAACTCAGTATGCTAATTTAATTAGCCACTAGATAATTCAATTCAACTTACTTGATGAAGACTAAAATAATTTGGTTTTGTATTCCAACAATACAATTTGGTTTAGTTTTCTAAGTATCTAATTTGGTTTAGACCTCCAACAGGTGGGGCCAACCTTTTTTTTTTTTTAACTATTGAGGTATCTTCATATCAAATTTTGTACGTTAAGTTGCTCCTTGTCTCTTTTGTGTAAAGTTTGATTTAGAGCCCAAAGGTAATAGTGTGATGGTCAGACTCTCTAATGAATAACCAAGGAATTTAATATTTGAGTCTCAACTATGACACATGCAAGGGATTTTCCCTTCAGTGAAAAGAGAACCTAAGAATGTTACTCATTTAGATGGATTTTCATTAACATTTTTTGATTTATTCTGGTCATCAATAAAATTTTTTTATTGGATTAAATTGATCACCTCCTAAATTAATTCGTTCGAATAACTGAATATCTAAATTATAAAAGCTTGATTTAGAACTGCGCGCAACAATAGAAATGGAGGAACTGAAAGGATATAGTTTTAATGTGACCATTACAAATAATACTTACTCAGTCTTAAGGGAAACTTGGTGACCCCAACCAGTAATTTAGGCATATGGATCACTGAAGCTAATGATCCCTCAATATTGGTGCTAGCTGTTGTATGCATCATCGTCATAATTTTGTACCGTAATGTTGAGAAATGTTTGATGTTATCTTTTTTGCAAAAGTGGAACTGCCACCCTAGCGGCCCTTGGACCCGGTCCCACAGGATTCCAGAGGGAGTAAATCACGGTTAATGCTGGGTAGAAAAGGTGACTGGAGGTCGAAGGAATTTTTGGCGCAGCAGACCAGAGTTTTATCCCCGTGTGTAACTGGCGACCTTCGACCCCATGACCTCATTTGCAAGCTGCAGACACCTTACCAGCTGATCCAGCCCGTGGGGGCAATGTTTGATG
>JBBMJZ010000060.1:94055-112790 GCA_037833815.1 Zingiber zerumbet
GATGAGAACGGCGACGGCTTCATCGACGATTTGGAGCTGCGGAGGGTTCTCCGGGAGCTTGGAGTTGGAGAGGGGCTGGAAGTGGATGCGTGCAGGAAGATGATCCAAGCGCAAGATAGAGATGGAGACGGAAGGATGGATTTCAGTGATTTTGTAAGGTTCTTGGAGGTCGGTTTAAGTTGATGGATGCTTGGATTGTGGGTTCGAGAATGATAATTTAAAAATAATTTTTAAATTTATAGAAATCAACCAAACTCATATAATTAGATAAATTTCATTTTCTTTCTCATTCTATTTTACTATCAAACCTATACCTACAATCATTTCTATCATTTAACCAAACAAACGTCACTAGATCTTTTCCTTTTAAGATTAAATTAATTGATAAATTAATTATGTATTTTACCATTTATAATATGTTTTTTAAAATTAATAAATCTTTTTATCCATTATTATTTTTATTAGTTCAGTCTCTGTATTTTTCCTTATTAAACATCTACACATTATTATTTTAACATTTAATGAAGTTTTATGCTAATTTTAGTTGCGTGTCAATTAAACATCTACACATTAATTTTAAAACTTATATTAGGTGTCCTAAATACTCATAAATAATTCTTATACATTACAATTTTATTTAATTTTTTATTTTTATTGCATCAACTAAAGTTTAACCAAAAGTGAGAGTAATGTATAGAAAAATTAATTAAAACTAAAAAGATGATTTTTTATGCAGGTTCTTTTTTTATAGCATTTGAGTGTCGTCCTAAAAATGTAACTTTTTTACTGCAGTAATGAAGGATCAATGTTCATAAAGAGGGGGAAAGATATGAAGAAAAAATTGGGAAGAATAATTCAATCATATCTTCATTATAAACCAGGTGATTAGAACAGACACTGAATACAAAATTCACTGATCTAATTTCATATAGAATTGTGATAAATAAATATGGATGAAATGCTAACAAATTATAAATTTGACCTTTTCTTTTTCAAAACTTCTCCAGCATTACTGACGTGGATATAATTGGACGTTGCACCCACTTCCTCTATAGCATGAACTAGATTGTCTAAAAGTTCAAATACCTTGAGAGAACAATCAGGAAGAACCAATCAATCGCTTCAGGAGATCTCATCCCTCTTCGCACTCTTTGATATATGCACTAACAGCGGGATCATAAGTTGCTGCAATTCGCAAATACTTGACAGCTTCAGACTTTTCACCTTCACCCATCAAAGTGCTGCAAGGGATGATGAGATCACAATACTCAGAAGCTGGATTATGAAGTTGATACAATATGGAAAAGGATCTTATACGGTAAAGAAACCCACTCTTGTATACTCACCTGCCTAATATTACCAGACCCTTGTGGTAACAGGCTTTGTCCATAGGATCCTCTGGCTCTTTGAGTTCTGCTATTTTTCTCAAGTATTTGATTCCTACTGACTTGTTTCCCTAGACCAATAAGAAACACTAGTATATATTATATGCATTCATTAAACACCCAGTTTTAAAAGAACTGCATTGTCATTGCCTTTGCTTTTACCTGCCAAAGATGTGAAACTCCAGCACCAAAAATTGCCAGGACTAAAAGTGAATCTTCTTGTTTGTCGATCTATTGGTTTGTAATGACTTCTCATTTAGAAAGATTAAGAAAATTTGTGCTTTATTGATATGATTACAGGAAGTGATTAAAATACCTTTCGGATTGCATCTTCAAAATATTTTGCTGCTGCAAGAAAAGAACTCTGGGAGCATAGAATTTGACCCATTGCAATCAGAGCCCTAACCAACTCAGGGTCCTTTTCAATTGCCGTTCTTTTATTAAATGTATAGGAAGAAAATTAGTTAGATACTTCATGATTTTAGAAGAAAAGTGGGGGAAACAATAAAATTGAAAGAACTAAACCAACATAGTTCACCTACTCCAACATGGAAATAGCTTTGCCATTATGCCCTGATGCCATTTCTTCAAGAGCGAGCTATAAGATATGCCAAACATAAAAAAGTAATATATGGGAAATTGATGTCTAATTCAACCTACAGTATGGTATTATATAATTTACTTACGTCAAGTAGTTTTTGAGGTGGAAGACTATCCATAGGGACTTGAATCTCCAAGTGAATGTTTTCATGGGGTAATACATTCTCAGAAGAAATGTGTTTCTTCACAGGACGTCTAATATCTTGCAACCCAAATTTCTTGCGAATATATGGGTTTCGAAGGGATAATTGCTGCAGCATTCAAGTTTCATGCATGAGGACTTTGACAGAAGTTTTTGAGCATTTTGCATATAAAGACACGGGCAGCACAAGATATCCAACTAAAAACTTATATGTACTCAGACAAAGGTTATGTTTCAGAAAAATATAGTAGTTGTTCCCAAACTATAAATTTGCTGGGAGTTTCATCTGCAAATGAATACAACGGAAATATTAACAATCAGCTGAGATATGAAGGGGGTGACTCTTGTTTCAGAAATGCTGTGAAGCAAGTAGTGGCAACTATTATGGACCAAAAATATCAATAGTTACAATATCAGCAACTTATTTGTAATATTCTAATTGATTAATACCATACAATGTTAGAGAGGGCTACCTAGGGTAGAACCGTAGAAGCATGATTGTTTCCACATGAAGTCCCCACGAGATGCCCAATTGACTAGAGGGTGATAGACTTGCTACAATGGGACAAGGGATCAATTGCCGGCGGGCACATGCCCTCAGGAAAGGAACTCCTCCCAACCCCTAACCAACTTAGCGGTTAGCTATAAGCTGACCCCATGATTTACTTCCCTTCACATAACCTAGGGACGACCTGTGAAGGGCATCTGAGGTGAGCGTAACCACCTTTTGCTATAATGATTGTTTCCATACGAACAATAATGTTACTATGAATTGGTTACGAGGTCAGGTGAGCACTGCAAGTACATGCACAATGTTGTAGATTTTAGTTGAACAGTGGCTATGATAATGAGAAGGGGAAATGGGGATTAGTGACACGATGAGTATGAATGAAGGGGAACGACTTGACTGTCGTGGGCCATTGAGGAATTCAGTGTGGAAAGCATGGAACAATTACCGAGGAGAAAAGAACTGAAAAGACAAGACAAGAGAAGGAAAAGAGTAGAAGGAAATCAAGGGAAAAAGGAGAGAATAATTCAGCTCTGATATCCCTGGATACAGAACCAAACTAAGGGAGGAGACAAAAGAAGATTAGCTCTGATACAAATTGATTCAGAACTATGAGGAAAGGAAATGGAGAGAGGTAAAATAAAGGAAGATCCAAATACTAACTAATCCATAATCATCACTACATATAAGAGCCAGTTAATTACCCAAAAATTATCCTCTATAAGCATTAGCTGCAAACTAATTACTGCCAATTCCCAAACAACAAACTATCCACTTATTGTTGTGTATAGTCAAGAAATTGGAATGGTTTTCAAAAATAAAAATAAAAGTGTCATTATAGAATGATTTGTTGGTTAAGTAGAATGATGAGTTTTAACTTTTAACATAATCCAATTAGTCAATCAGAATAGTTAAGATCTGCAACTATAGTTGTCTTTCAACAATTTGACTAGAACTAATAAAAAAATGACAGAAACCTGTAATAAC
Organism: Zingiber zerumbet; assembly: GCA_037833815.1. Classification (NCBI taxonomy): domain Eukaryota; kingdom Viridiplantae; phylum Streptophyta; class Magnoliopsida; order Zingiberales; family Zingiberaceae; genus Zingiber; species Zingiber zerumbet. The sequence goes on from JBBMJZ010000060.1 coordinate 97,678, forward strand.
GTCAGTGAGCTGTTAGTCGCCCAATAGACCAAACTACCCTGCAATCCAAACAAGGGAGCGATTAGGGCAATCATGACAGAGACTTTAGGGCATTAGAACTAAGAAAAAACAAACAAAGACCAAACCAAGGGATCAGTATAAAAGATACAGGTTGTTGAGATTCAAATTGTAAATAGAATAGAGCTCAATTGTAAATATACCAACCTAAAGGTTGTAAATGTAAAAGGAATAATAATAGTAATCTGTATGAACCCTATTAATGTTCCCCACTTTAACATGGTATCAAACCGAAGATAGTGATCTGCAATTCTGCTTCATCTAACCACCATGCAATCCTTCAGTCTCACTGACTCACCATTCCTCAATCTCAATCTCACTGGCTCGCAATTCTGTCTCCTGGACCATGCCGTTCTCTTGGTTTGGTCTGTGTGATTCTTCCTCTTTTGCTGTTCCTGTCCTCTTATCTCACCGCAGTGAAATCTAGGATTCAGTCCTTTGATTTGTGCTGACATGGTGTTTTGATTTCTTCTAGAAATTGTTTATGTCTACCCTGCAATTGAGCACATCCAGCAGCCCTTGTTCTATGTTTCATTCCTTGAAGTTATAGGTAGAAACAGTAGGTCTCCTGATTCTTCTGCATCTGCAGCCTGATATGCATCAGTGCCAGTCGATCAAAGGAAGCAACTTCTACTATGGATCTGTGGTAGCATGAAGATATCTTCAGTGCTTCAGCTTCTTTCCATATCTGGAAGCAGATAGTAGTTCCTCTATTTCTCTGAACGACCATGCTACTGTCATATAGACCGTTCCTCAGTTGCAGGAAGCCCATTCTTGTTCCAGCACAAAGTTAACCGACAGTTCTAGTTCATGCTAGAAAGGTCTTTGACCACAGGGTAATAACAGCCAACTCAGAATCAAACACATTATAGAAGCTCGCTGGTACTCCAATTGCAACCAAAAAGTAGGCATTCATGAGCTTCGTCAACAACTTAATTCAGTGACTATATGGGCCTGAGGAATGAATCAATCTAAGAATATCGCCAAAGATTGTATTCTTGGCAGTAGGCACTCTACCATTCATTTATCTGCTGAGAAGCATCTAGAATTCCATAAGTGGTGGACCGTTAAGGATGGATTATGCAAGTCTATCTCATCATTGGTTCATGAAGGTAATTTTACTGCTTGTGCAACACAAACTACTGGATCAAACACTTCTATTCTGTAGTTTTACACAACCATCTCGTCCTATGGGCCACTCAAGGATGTTGACCAAGTCACTTTTATCTTTGCTTTACCACTTTCTTTTTGTCTTCAATATGCCTAAATTTGTCTCCAAATTATTATCTATAAGCATAAGAAAAGTCATGATATCACTAAACATTTTAGTAACCTTTACTGCCTGCTAATTTTCTTTTCATTCAGGATTTAAAGACGGGAAAAATGATCAGTGCAGAACATGAGTCTGGAGGATCATATTAGTTGGCAATGACTAAACACACATCTGCCCTAGTATCTTCTCCTTGCTAAATCCATCGTCATTTGAACCATCCTAGTCTACAAAATCAACAAAAAATGGTTTTCAGTTTGTCTACTTAGAGTTTAGAGTGCAAGTCTTGCTAATTAGGTAAACATGTCGGAACTTCATTTCCTAACAATATATAAAATGTGTCTTTACACCCTTCTACTCAGTACATTCTTCAAAATTTAGTTTTAAATACATTATTATCTTCACCATGACTAGTCTAGAATGACATGGTTCTTCATATTCAATTATCGCACGAACAGAATGGTGTTTTCTGAAATGAAAAACAGGCACTTGGTTGATAAATAGTACATTATTAGTTCATATGGGAATTCCTCATAAGTTCTGGAATGATGTTATCTCAGTGCATGCTACTTCATAAATCAAATGCTTTCTTTAATTTTTATGGTCAAATTCCCTTTACCATTTTTTCCCCTCGTAATGTTCTCTACATACTTCTACCTTGTATATCTCTTATCATTTGGTAGAGACAAATTATCTCTTACACTCATCAAGTGAAGCTTTCTTAACCATTATTGCATGCAGAAGTATCTATGCTAATTTCCTATGTTGCAATATGCCTTTATCTAGACAGATATGGTCTTCTTAGAATCTGCTTTATTTGTTTCTACCAAATTATATACTTATGAGTCTGTTGGATAAACAACCAAATAATGCCATGTATTTTTGACGTAGTAATTCCCTATAATTAGTGACCAGGAATGTTCTAGAAGCTAGTTGATTTCATATCATAGCACAAGAGAAAGAGAAACAAATTTGTTTAAGAAGATCAAGCAACACATGACCAGATTTTTCAATCCATAACCTCTCAAATAAATTCAAAATTTTTTAAAATGCATAAAGAAAAGACAATCTTGAATTGCAACCATCTCTATTCCAAGATAGAGACTCAGTGAAATAGCTTTAACTGTTTCCTACATAAGACACAAGATGTGCATTATTGATAAACATAGGAACCTGGCCACATAAAAGAAGTAACCAACCTGCGGAACATGGAATGCAATAAGAAGTAAAGGGGCAGCCAAGATATTGAGATACAACTTGTAGTACTGCACCAAGAATAAAACCAAAATCAATTATATCATACGACAAACATATGCAACATAACTACTCCAAAGTTGTACAATATAATGTCCTAGTTCAGCTGCAAAATAAATAGAGTGCACAAAATTTCAACACTTAATTCTGATAGCACTATGGAAACTAAGAAGTAAATCTTTCGGACACTTACTTTAGTCAAAAATCCTAAAATGCCTTTTAAGTTCGCAGCATTGATATTCTGGAAAGAAATCTGAGGGGAAAAAGGAAACAAGATCACCATTTAAGCTTGGAATTTAGAAAATAAAAGTTCAGTAAAAGATAAGCAAAAGATCATTATGTTCAGGAGAATGAGAACTAAAAATCAGTACAGAAAGTATTTCCTGTCAGACAATTTAATTCCTCACTACATAAGTCAGGAATTAGGATAGCTTGATACTAAGAATCTACTATCATGGATTTGATGCAATAAACCTAGTAAAATGCAATAAAAACTGAGAAAGGTAGAAGACAGTGCTTGCAACTTCATATGCACTGTGCCATAAATTCATGCACGTACAGCCTAGTAAGACTTATTTCAGTTCAGATAACATAGAAGACTCCAAATTCATCTTTAATGATAAATTCAATTGTAGGAATAACAGTTAATATTTGAGCTATTATTTCATATTTCCTTTTAGCTACAATGTAAAGGCTCAATTATACAGTATGTGTATCCATAATTTTCTTTTTTTTTTAATTGGCACTAGGTATCCAGCTTATGCCAACTAATCTTGGGAGTGACTGGCCCAACCCACGGAAGTTTCCCATCGGCCACCAGGTAAAAAAAATGCAGTCTGGAAATTACAAGATGCTTGCCAAATCACAAGATGACAACAATAATATGAAAAATATAAAAACCATTGACACCAGTACCTGAACATTGACATAATGCAGTCCAGAAATTAAGATTGGAAACACAGAACCTAAAATTCCACTTGGAATATCAGTCAAGTTGAGGAACCACAGTGCTCCACCCTGGAAAAGTAAAAATTTCTTAATAGAACAATCATAATTAAAATGAGAAGAGCACTACGGGCACTTGAAAATTTCATGGGAAGAAATTTATGTACTTCTCATTCTTGTTTACAGATATAACATGCTACAAAGAGTAAAAGGAAAAGATACAGACAGATTAACAAGCATTAAAACAGTGCTCATATTTGACAAAAAAAAAAAATCTTCAAAACTGAACATGATTATGGTGCTATTAATAAGAGAAACCAGGCTGAAGAGTTATTTATTCTTTATTTTGATAAGTTTTGAAGCTCGAACTATCAAGAAAGAGACCAATTTATATATCTAAATTCACAACCCCCTTCATAGGTGAGTGGATATACTACACTTAGTTGGCCAAGCCCAACATATGAATGTATGACATTTTTTTCAAATAGGTACCTCCTGCTATCGAACCATGTTTAATTTGATTGGCTCCCCCATGCACTATTCAACCGCCCAAGGCTAGTAGCCACCCGTGATTTACTTCTACCATATTGGCTGACGCGAGTGAATCACCTTTTGCCACCATGTTTAATTTGATTGGCCAGCCACTTATCCCAACAACTCCAACTACTAGAAAAATGGACAAAATTTATATATTTATATTCTTAACATATTTGTTTGAAATTTGCAACATTGACACCTAAAGTCATGATCCAAGGAGAGGAATTCCTATCCGTTTCAAAAGGAATTACTAAACAGCCAGCTCCTCTCAGAAAAATCATTCATGGAATTTTTCCATTTTAATATCATTTTATAACTGAGCAGTCAAATACAATGAAAATGTATAAATGCAAACAAAATAGTGCTATTGAGATTGACAATGGCTAAGATTGTGGAATATACAGTTAAAACAACTATAAATGAAGATTCATGTATGTACTGTATCAAACCCAGGGTGACCGTCAAGGCACATTCTCCGGATACTTGTCATCCACAACAAAAAGCAAGGAGCCTGTAAACAGCAAAGTCAAGCAAAAATACAGGAGATAAGTGAATGACTCAAAAAACAATATCAATACTTAGTTGTCTATAAACCATTACAACATTAAACTGATTCACCATATTACATGTTACCCAAATAATTGGCAAACATATACAGGTTTTATAAAAAGAAGAAAAAAGGCACTGTCTATTTCATTTGCTTTGTATTAAGTTAGACAAACTGATTTGCACATTTTATTGTACATAAGGAATTTTACAAAAAAAATTAAATGCATTACGAATACAATCAGCAACTCTCAGGCATTACCTGTACCGTCAAGAATAAAAAGTTCCACAAGTATGAAGGGCATCCAAGTTCTTTTCTTTTCTTCTGAAAGAGTAAATATTGCTCCCCAAAACCCCTTCCTGATAGAGGTGGTGGAAATGGAGGAGGCACTTATAAAAATGAACAAATAATCAGAAAACAATAGCGAAACATACTAGCTACCATTTATGTACCCAAGAAAGAAAACATTGAAGTGAACAAAATAGTTAAATTGGTCATATTTACTCCCAAACACATCAGGAATGGAGTGTTCTGATCAAACTAGCAAAAGCAAAAAAGTTGACTGAATCCATTCACAAATCTTATCAAGGAACAATTTTAAATAAATAGGTAAATTCAGGACAAAACATTTTAAATCATCAAAAGAGAATTTCTATTTGGTCAACATTTGCTAAGATTAGTGTGGAAATACTTATTCCACATATATAAACAAAAGGAACAATAATAGATCCAAACATACTGTATTCTAGAATGATGAGATCCCTAAGTTTCCTAACATGTTCCATTACATGTTTGCCTTTTTCTCTATGAGATTGCATGAACTATTCAGCGACACTATTGAAAAATGGTGGGACTGGTGCCTCAATCTCTGAGAATTCAGAATGGCCTTTCAGAGAAATGGTGGTGCAGGGCTCTTAATCACTGATGTCTCATCTGGCATAGATTCTAAATCTATATACATAAAAACAAAGAATTGCCCATCAGCACATGATGACAGCAACAATTAATGGAGCGTATAGTATACATGCCAGCCCAGTTTCAAGTGAAAAAAGAAGCAAATGACTGGATAAGATAATGTTAACCCTAGTCAATCACCCCCAATTACCAGTAGAATGGTGTCACTGAATAGTGAATTGAAACATTGGATTAGTATGCTGTCTTTGTATGAGTGATCATTAGTTTACTTTTTAATTTGTGGTTTAGAATCACAATTTTTTATCAACAGCGGTCCTTAGTAGGACTAGTGCATGTGTACCACTACTATCCAATACAAACACTTAGAATGGGTCTATGCAAGTATGCAACAGCCCCAACAATCTGGTACCAGGTATTGGAACTTACATGCTTTACCTCTATTAACAGTCAGTTAATTATTGAAGTAAAATATGAATGAAAAAGTGCACTTCTTATTTCCTATATTAGCTTGCATCGAGCATTCAAGTACCAAGCTTAAATTAAAGAAAAAAAAGTTTATGCTCTACTTACAATCATATTGTAGCAGGCTTCTCATGCTAAAACCTGGATTTCATTCCAACATAGCATGCTTTATTTTCCTTCTTAAAAAGTCAACTAAAATCTACACTCCTTTGTCCACTCAATGGTATATTCCTTCCACCACTCATCAAAAGTTTAGGATTCTAAGCAATCAGATCAATCAAATGCTAGATTTAACTCTATATAACTTTTTTCCTTTTCATTAATATTTATTTTCGTCAGAATGATGGGGTCAACACATTCAAGGGTAAAACTCTTTGATGAGCTTGATATGGTTTATAAGCCACAATATCCCTCGAAAAGGTTAGACAGGTGATTCACATACTCAAGATGTGGGGGAAAGGCCCATGCTTCCAAAGAAATTTGATGATGTTACTTCAGACTGGCTTTATTTCAGAGTTGGAGAACTGTCTCTCCTTATGATGATACTTCCTAATTGTATGGTTAATGTGAATGGTGAACCCATTACTGACTTTGGTCCATGCTAATCATTTTCTCTCTAGTTCAACAATTCTAGAGATGGATCACACTGTGTAGTTCATCTGGTGGATTTAGAGTGTGATTCATATAATGTGAATCTCATTCACTTTTGTCATCCAACTGCCACCTAGTAGTTTTCTGTTACCTTTCATTACATGGCATCAAGAATATCATTTTCATCATACCATGTCAAAATCACATCTGCTCAGTTATATGCATGCAGATATCTCAGTCAATATAATAATCTGCTCTACCCCCCAAAAAAAAAAGTTCTTACATTTTGGCATAAATGAAGAAATTACTTCAGCTTTCCGTAACTGGCAAATAAGCACAGGAAATAGAGATAACCGAAGAGCCAATGTGGATGTGGAGATTATCGCCCACCTGTAGTGGTGTATACAAGGTTAAACAACATGGAAATATATTAGACTTAGAAGACTAGTTCATTTAACTTGAGAAATAGTTCCGTGAAGATTGTCGATGAAAAGTACAGAGAATGCAAAACAACTTAATGTAAAAAAATGCATTCAGCATTCTATCTTTCTATCTTTCCGAGAGCAGGATATCCTTGTAAATCCGATTACACAAGCAAGGGGAAACAAAGTTAAAGCGCTGAGATGACTTTTCTATCATTAAAATACACAGCACAGGTTTGTCCCGAGGGGGAAAAAAAAATAGAACATTTTGGATATATTACCATGGCAGACCACTAAATTCATGATATCCATCAAGCGCTGAGATAACCGCCAGTACCGGATAATACCAAACGCTCTCGTTTCCGGAAACCTCCTCCAGAATCCCCGATCCATCAAGTGCAAGACTCGATGGCTCCGCTCCAGACTGAAAGTTACCCCCAACATTGAACTCCGACCCCGAGCTCGAGACCGAGACGTCCGCCGCGATCCCTCCGGCTCCGGATGCGGGTTTGAAATCGGATAAAGACGATGAATTCCCGATCAGAAACTCTCCGTCCATCTCTCCAGGTCCTCCCCCGCCACCGTGGCCATCATCGGATGGCGGTTTCGAGGAGAACCAGGAGAAGGAACGGAAAGGGATAATCAGTGTAGGAGTAGAGAATATAGGGGCGGAGTTGCGATTGGAGAAAAGCAGAGGAGAGTTGCGAGAAGAGCTACTAAGAACGGAGGCGAGAGGACGAGAGTGGAGGCGGCGGAGAAGCTTGGTCGAGAGACCCATCGGGCAAACCGGACTTTCTTCGCACTCAACGCCATTTTATGGATTGTACCCTTGCAATTTACTTGTTTTTCACAAATGCTCTTCATAATTTTAAAATCACCAAAATATCGGCCAAAATAATCAGATTATAAAAAAAATAGAATGTGTTTTTATAAAAAGCAAAACCATCTTATACTCTAAAACCTCCCTATTACAACGGGAACGAGGGCACCGTCGCGCCGTCGCTCGACTGGGAGGTCGCTTTGGATTTCTGACAAGTGGTAGGCATGGCCGCGAGCGGCGGGAGGCAGCGCTTGGCCGACGCGGTGAAGCAGGTCACCAATTCAAACTTCGCCGACGCACTGAAGCAGCTCAGAGCCCACGTCGACCAGGCGGACTTCGTAGCAGTCTCCTGCCGCAAGACAGGCGACTGTGCCTCTGCCTCCAGCCGCCACCCGTGGCGTCGCGTGCTCCCCATAGACACGCCTGAGATCGCCTACCTCAAGGCCAAGCTCGCGGCCGAGTCCTACGAGATCCTCCAGTTTGCTGTCTGCCCCTTCAGCCTCAAAGGCTCCAAAGTCATCGCCTTCCCGTACTCACATCATTCTCTCTACTTTTTTTTCCACTTTTAAAAATATATTATCGTGGATTTTTTTCCACTACATTTCAATTTACTGCCTCAATATATGATGCTATGTTTTGTTGAGGATGGGGTTTCGAATTGAAATCATCAAATTTATCTCATTTCTGTTGGAATTAAGTAGAAGACGATTCCTTATCTTTATCCATGAACTTTTGTTTATCTTAGCGTTTTTGTTGCTATGGTTGGAAGAGCTTAAATTAATTTTATTCCAAAAAAAAAAATCTTGTTGCAACCTTTACACATTCACATTGTAATTGTATCTCTCAAATATATTAATGTTTTGCACCGAATTCATCTTAATTTACCTCAACACTAGATAATGCATCCTAACCCACCTGAAAGCCTACTCCTAAAATGATGATCGTAGATGACCAAGAGAGTCTAAATTCAGTTGTTCTTCCATGTTAAACAGCAACTGCATACCTTTATGTTAAGTTTTTTGCTCTGATGCTTGACAGTTGTGAAATTATGCTATGTGGTTACAGGTTCAATTTCAATTTATTTCCTAGAGATCGACTAAATTTGGGCATGCCTTCCTATAGCTTCTCTTGTCAAACTTCATTTCTAACCTCTATGGCTCATGAGGGGTTTGATTTTAATGCCTGCATATATGATGGTAAGTTCACTGCAGAGACTATAGAGGCTGACAATATATTTTACTATCAATAGATTGATCAACTACTCTTTTTCCAGGTATTTCATACTCATCCAGGGTTCAGGAATCTATGGATAAAGAAAGAAATTGTTCTCCTCATATTCAAACACCGCATTCCTGTTCAACCACTTCAGTTGTTGATTCGATTTTTATGTCCAGAACTAAATCAAGAATTGAGCTCTGGTTGAGTACTAGTAAAAATTCAAACAGCAAAACTGATGACGGTTAGTTCAGTGGCATGATTTTTTTTTCAGTTAAAGGGCTTATTAGTATGTTTACCCTATTGATATTTGCACAGGAGATCTTTTGATGTCCCTCCGAAATCTTATACTGGGAACTGACCTATATGGCACAAGACCTTCCATGAGGATTGATGTCTGCAGTGATCGTCAAGTTCAATTAGTATTGCAGGTGTAATCTTCATTAGTAAAAATTAATTTTAGTTGTTTTTGTACTACTTACCCATGGTTAATTTCTTTGACTATCTTATAAAGGAGTGGTTTTAACAATGTTCCCAACTCTTGGCTATCCAGCCTGTCTTTGTTGCCTTTGGGCTTAATAACTCGAAAGAAAAGTTTAAACTAAAACCTCCAATCATCTTATACTGTGTCATTTTTTTATTTTTATTTTGGAGAACACGCCATATAGTGGACTTAGCGTAAGCGATGCAGAGTAGTCTTGATCATCTTTTGCTTTCTATGTAGCTTAAGACTCCTAGGAAACTAATTGAAGTTGAATATTTATGTTTTTAGGGAATGTAGAATGTTTGTTCTTCTGCACTTGCATTCATGTTTTCCTACCATTGTTTGCAGACCATCAGTCGTATTTCTGATCATATTGTACCTCTGGTGATTCCTGATAAATCTGGACAGCCTAGGGCTGTACATGCGGTGCTTACTTCTTCAGAGGAGGATAAAAGTATTCTCATGGTTGTTCTATTTGGAAATAGTTTAAGCATCTTTTATTTATATTTCTATTTATCCACAACTCTTACTGGTCCATGCACTATTCCAGAGTGAGATCCAAAATCTTGAAGAGGAGCACAACTTGAAGGTACGTGGATTTCGTGAAGTGATTGATGTCATCTCCAGTTCCAATAAGCCAATTATTGGTTATAACTGCCTACATGGTGGGTGTCAATCATGTTCTTCATTTGTCATTCTTAGCTGATACTGATATTAATGGTACCATCATGCAGATTTCACTTTTATTCATTCAAAATTTGTCGCTCCTCTTCCTTTGACATTCAGTGAATTTATGTGTTCCTTGAGGTTGGTGTTCACCAATATACTTGATATCAATCATTTATCCAAGGAAATTGGTGCTTTAAGAAAAGCAAAGAGTCTGCCTTCTGCTCTAAGTTATTTAAAGAGACAATTTTCTGTGCCCATTGATATTGAACTTCCTGCAGAAGGTACGCTAAATTTTCTTCTCTGCCATCCCATAGACAATTCCGCATTTCTTTGTACAACCTGATCAACCATTAGTTATTCTTCATTGGTTTGTTCTTCTTCATGAATTTCATGTATAAAATCTGACATATTGTACCTGCTAGATTGCTGGTGCTTAACATTTTATCCTTCTTTCCTAAATTTCTCAGATGAAGGTTGTACCACTAAAGCCCATGGAAATAATGTTCTACGGATAACTCATTTGTTTGCCATCCTTTGCACACTACTAAAACTATTTCCCAATGGAATTGTCGAAGACCAGTACATAAAGGCCATTGGAGATTATTTAAATATCTTATATCCCAGTCATACTAGGATACAAGAATCTGATGAGGAAGACCCTAGTTTCACAAAGGAAAATGTCAGGGCTATCAATACCAATGACTTGGTGTTTTTGTGGGGATTTGGTCATCTGACTGCCAAGGAGCTCAAACATAGTCTACGAGAAGCTCACGATGTGTTTAAGGAAGACTTTGAGTTGCGGTTCATGGATAAGAGTTGTGCAGTTATTGTCTTTTACAGAGCTGGATCTGCACAAGTTTTACTAGAGTCGATGGCGTCGGCAATGCTCTGTTCGGATGGTTTATCAAAAATGAAATCAGAGGGGCTGAAAGCAGCAGGATATCAATGTTACAAGAAAGTTTGCAGATTAGGCCTTTGGGACGCAAACTTGTCCGATTCATTGGAGAATGCAATGTCAGATCCAGCCAACGGCATTTCAACTTTTTCTGAGAAAGATGCGTCTGAGGTTTCCTGGACAAGTGAATATGCGATCGATCTGAGTGACCTTTAGAGATTTTTAAGAATGAGAAGTGCAAGCAATGAAAATTTCAAACAGTTTGTCAAAGAGTATAATAAACAATGCTGAAGCAGCGAACATGGAAAGGTGCTGAACTCAAATAACTTTTTCAATTTCATGAGTATGTATGTGATTACAGGAATCGGACACAAGTCATATAAATTGCCAATCAAAGAAATGAAAGTATGTAAAGTAGATAATTAAAGAGTGGCGTGATCATCGGCCGGTTATGAGGCTTGCATCTGTAACGGTTGGAATAGAAAAGTTCGGATCCTGAGTCGGTGTTCGAGCAAACACCGGCACAGGAATTTCCCTAGGGATTTCTGCGACCGGGCCCTCGAAGTTGAGGGCCAGCGCCACTTGCCTCATCGACGGCCTCTGCTCTCGGTCCGGGTGCGCGCACCACAATGCCACCAGCATCAAGCACTCCGCCTGCTTCCCACAAAACGCCTCGCCGAGACTCCGATCCACCGCCTCCAGCAGCGTCCCCCCGCCGTGCATCCTCCAAACCCAATCCACCAGCCTCACCTCCTCATCGTCCTTGCTCGGCTCCACCGCCCTTCTCCCCGCCGCGATCTCCAGCGCCACCACGCCGAAGCTGAACACGTCCGACTCCTTGCTGGCTTTGCCGGTCGCGAAGCACTCCGGCGCCAAGTAGCCGAACGTCCCTGCCACGGCCGTGCTCTTCAGGCCGAACTCACGGTCCGCCAGCCTGGCCAGCCCGAAGTCGCCCAGCTTCGCGTTGAAATCGGAATCCAGCATCACGTTGCTGGATTTGACGTCCCTGTGCACCACGCACTGATCCGCTTCTTCGTGAAGGTAGAGCAGCGCCGAGGCGAGGCCGAGGGCGATGCTTTACCTGACCTCCCATGTGAGCGAGCGATTATGATTCTTCATCGGGAAAAGGTGCCAGTCGAGGCTTCGATTGGGGAGGAACTCGTAGACGAGGATGAACTCGGAGCGCTCGTGGCACCAACCCACGAGCTGCACCAGATTCCGATGCCGAAGCCGGCTAATGATCTTGATCTCCGACAGGTACTCTTTGATTCCTTGTTTGGAGTTGCTTGAGATCTTCTTCACCGCCACTTGTTGCTTGCTGCTACTCAGTAATCCTCTATAAACGCAACCAAATCCACCTTGGCCGAGCTTGTGCCTGTCTGAGAAATTGCTCGTCGCAGAAACGAGATCCTTGTAGCAGAGGCGGCCTGGGACGCCGGCCGATATGGCTAATTCGACATCCTGATCCAGTGAATCGCTCGTATCCTTTTCGCCATTAATAATCCAACGTTTCCAGATTGAGCTTTGGGTAAAGGATCCAAGTAACCGACGTATCAGACAGCATATTGGTCTGATTAAGATAGAGATGATCAATCTTATTACTCTGGCAATCAATCCTATGACGGCCATGTCCAGGATGAGGAAGAGATTGTAGTAATGCTCTAGTTTGTTTTTCTGAATGGTCAGCGAGAAACAATCTCGCTGAGTTTTCCTATAATCGTGGACAACTTGAAAACAAGCTATATTATTTGGATATATTATCTTAGTCTTCCGTCATTAGCCTAAACAAAACGGGGGAAAACAAGCATCTGTTATGTAATACCCAGAGAATACTCAACAAGTGTTAGTCAGCATCTCTTGTTTTTTTAAGTCTGTAATGTGGAGATGTGAGGGTCCTGGCGTGGCGTGTATGGGAAGCCTCCGAGTGGTCCCTTTTGGTTAAGGTCAAGGTTAACGGGAGGTATGCTTTACCCTTTTTGAAGACTACACTCCTTGAATGGATAATACATCACGGTTATGATGGGATACCCCTTACCACGGTATAATACACGTTTCATCTATAATTAATACGTCCTTTAGGTGAGAAGAGTGAGAAAAATAAAAATGTATTATAAAAAGATGTACACGTTCACCGACAAAGCTATGTGACATTGTCAACTTAAGGCGCCTAATTTTTTTATTATTTATATTTATTTTTAAAAATATTCACTTTAATTTTAGATCAATTTTAAAAATATTTATTTTTAATTTTAGATTATTTCAATTTTATTTGTTGATTTTTTTTAAAAAAAATTATATCTTTTTTTAACCTAGTCTGATTATTTCTTCTTTGTATTGTTCTCTCAAAAATGTATACTTTCATAATCGTCGGTGATCTTGTGCCATTTTCCTCTCTAGTTGATGTTTTTTGTATTCTTTTTCTCTCTCAATCATCGATCTTGTGCCCTTCTTCTTATTAGTTGGGACAAAAAGTAAAGTCGTTACCTTAACGATTCTTCCAAAAAGATCTCACACACTCTGGATTGGGATAAATTATAAGGGCATTTTGCCTTATCAAAGTGGCTCTTTACACATGGGAGATCAGATATCAAATGAGATATTTTTACATCCGTTTGGGAATTAACCCTCAACCTATTAGAACAAAACTCATGTAGGAACTAACTACACCAATCTATTAGGGTATCCACAGTGGTTAGAACTCATTGAGAGCTCTTTCGTGTTACATCCGCGTCACGTTAAAAGTAAAAAAATCTCACACATTTCTCCACTATAAAAAAATCTCTCAACAACTCCTTCATGGATCTTACATTTTTCATTATATATAATTTTCATCCCTCCTTCATATTTTACATTATATATCATTAATTTTTATAAAATTTAAATTCATAAATTACTAACATGAAATAACATTAATAATTAAAAAATATATAAATATTATAGTAAAAAGACATAAATTATAATAATATATAAAAATAAACTTAAATACATCTACACCATGTCATATTTCTACACCAGACCATATTTCTATTTAATTTTTTCAACTATTTTTTCATGTAAAGAAAGTTGATCTGGTGTCATCTCGTTAGTATTCTTCATAAGAATTTCATAATCCTTATGAAAGATCTTGGCTTCCAGTAAAGTCATTTTTTTTATTTGATATTCTTTAATATATTGTTATTCTTTATCGATCCTATGTTCCATTTTATCACCCTCTCTAACTTTGGATTTGTATTTCCTCTTCGTTGCATTTTGCCCTAGCGAACGAATGCAGACTTCAAATTCATCCAAATCAACACTTGTATCTGAATTTGATGTTGAAGTGTTTCCCCCTGATTCGGATGTCCTTGACTTCTTGTTAGATCGTAATGAGCAACTGATTGTGGAGTATATTTTTCATACTCTTTGAGAACCCTTGACACATGCATATACTTAAAATCCTTGTTATTGTTGTCGGTTCCCACATCTTCAGTGCATTTTCTAATACATTCTCGTCATTTCAACCACTTTAACGATGAGTATAAAAATTATTATAGGTTGTAGAAAATTCATTTACCATCAGTGCAAACCTATAATAATGTATTTTAAGCCGTTGATAGCTTCTCGTCATAGATCCAGTGGGCGATGCTTGTTATAGTAATTAGCTATACGTTTTCAAAAAAAAAACTTGATCCTTCTGGTCATTACCAATGATTGCATCAGGAATGATAGTTGCCCATGACTTCGCAAGGATCACGTCATCAATAAACCAAAATCTTTGTTTCAATTCATTTTTCTCCAGTTCAAATTCACGTTCTTCTTATGATGAGTGTGGTAGCCACTAAGTTGCTAGTGATAGGACCGGATTGTAGCTAGAGGGGGGTGAATAGCTCTTGGCGTTGCTCGTCGTGCTTCGTTGCTTGTTTCTTTAATGAATGGCAGCGGAAATACAAGAAACAAATACAAACACGCTAACGCTTTGGATTTTACTTGGTATCCACCTCACAAGAGGTGACTAATCCAAGGATCCACACAACGCACACACCCTCCACTA
>JBBMJZ010000060.1:214154-227172 GCA_037833815.1 Zingiber zerumbet
GCTTGTGCTTGCTTCGTCTTGATATGTAGCGGAAAATACAATACAAGCACAACAATGCTAACTCTAGGGATTTACTTGGTATCCACCTTAAGAAGAGATGACTAGTCCAAGGATCCACACACTTACACACCCTCCACTAAAGAAAATACTCCTCTACGGTAACTACCGAAGGCAGAGAAGCCTATACAGGACTCACACACAACAAGAAGAAAGGAAGAGACAAATACAAGTAAAGCTTACAAGATTTTACAGCACAAACCCTAGCTTTCTTTTCCCTTCTTGTTCGGAACGCCTCTTGACCTTGGAAATGCAAGAACACCTTGCTCCAAGAAGCTTCAAGAACTGGCGGTGAGCTCTGGAGAACAATCGTGGAGAGTCGGAGAAGAATCGGGTGAGAGCCGTGCGAAGAAGAACGCTCGCAACGGCTTTATCCAACACCAACGGTCGAATCCCAATCGATTAGATTGCTCCTAATCGATTGGGGAGGCTTTGGATCGATTAGCCGATCAATCTAGAGTGCCTCTGTGCTCTCTGGAATCGCCCTGAATCGATTACCCGATCAATTCAAGGCTTCTCGAGCGATTTTCAACGCTCCAATCGATCGACCGATCCATTAGAGGTTTCAATCGATCAACTAATCGATTCAGAAGTTTACTGTTCACTCAGAAACTCTCCCAATCAATTGACCAATCGATTGGGGAAGTTTTGATCGATTACCTAATCGATCCAGACCTTTTCTGCATCAAATCACGTCGACTAATTGATTGACCAATCGATTGAACCCCCTAATTGATTGGTCAATCGATTGACAAGTAGAAAACTGTGTAGAGCTTGAAATCAGCTTAGTTTCGCATCCGAGATCACCTCATTCCGATATCTAAGTCAAAAGTTATGGTGTTCGGAAGTTTACTACGTTCGAACTTCCTACTTCTATGTCAACTCCCTATTGGACTTACTTCCGCTAAGTGTTCGATCAACTTTTAACACATCTGGACTTTCTCTTTGCCAACTTCTCATTGGACTTCTTATCACCAAGTGCGGTCCTTCTTGACCCAATTAGATTTACCGTCTCGTGCCAAGTATCCGGTCCTCTATGACCCACTTGGAATTCCTTCCACCAGATGTCCGGTCACCCTTGACACATCTGGATTTCCTTGTGCCAAGTATCCGATCAATCCTTTGACTTCTCAATACCAAGTGTCCAATCAACCTTGACCCACCTGGATTTTCACGTGTCTAGCTTCACTCACCAGGTCTTTCCATTTGCCTAGTTTTACTCACTAGGACCTCCCATTTGCCTGACTTCGCTCACCAGGACTTTCACCTAGTTTTACTCACTAGGATTTTCCCACTGCCCAGTTTCACTCACCGAGACTTTTCATATAGGTCACCTTATAATTCTTTGTGAGATGTAAAGTTTGGTTTTACCCTAAACTAGGGATCATGTATATCTATCTAGGCATTTTAGAAATTATGAACATCCACCTAGGATGTCACTTGTTAGTAAATGTCATTGTCCTTAATTTCAAGGAAATTAAAATGATGCAAGATGAGTTATGACATACATCAAAAAGAATAATTCTCAAAAGAAAATATGCTATAGCTACATGATGTATGTATGACATGCCATGGTATTTTTATGTTTTTCATAGTAATCATGAATACTACATATGATGTCATGAGATATGATGAGCAAATAAAGCATGACAATTTAGCATAAATAAAATATACATAGATAATCTGTCTAAGTATCCTTAATCCTTAGCTAAACCTAAAATTGATCCTAGATTTGTCCTCATTTTCTCAAGAAAATGTCAAAACCCAACTTGATATTTCTTTAACTCTTGATTAATTGTGCTAATTAAAATTAAGTCTAATTTCTCAAATTTTTGACACATTTTACTCTTCCAACGAGTAATCAATTAGATTAAGGCCTAGATTGACCCTTAACTCCCTAAGAAAATACCAAAATCTCAAATTGACATTTCTTATGTTTTTCCGAATTGTGCCAATTTAAATTAAATTCTAATTCCTCGAGTTTTGACACATTTTACTTTTCCAAAGAGTAAGCAATTGATCCTTTACATTTTCAAAGGTTAACAAAAACCTTGAAAATGCCTTCAAGTGTCAACTTTATCAAGGTTGAGTTAACCACCCTAACCAATTTAGAGTTGACACTCTCTAAACTCATCTAGGGTGTAGAGAATATGCCCCTAGGAACCCAAAACCTATTGGCGCTCCTTGGATGCTCTAGGTATTCATTAGGGATAACTTCTCTAGATACCTTCCTAATGACCTTTCTTAGACTTCTTAGAAGTCTTAGTCACATTTGTCGTTGTAAAGATACTCCTAGGAATAACTTCCCTTGTATCCTTGACTTGACTTCTAGACCTAAGATTTGTTCCATAGGTATATGGAACCCTATGATATGAAGCTACATCCTTCTTAGCCTTAGATTTATATCCCAAACCTCTATTGTCATTGGATGACTTTTGGTTTCCTAAACCTAGGTTATGCTCCTTTTTCCTCTTAAGGATACTTTCCATCCTTTTTTGGGGGTTTTCCATTTTATCAAGCATTGACCTCAATACTTGATTTTCTTTCCATGAATCCCTAGATTTTGGTTTATCATTAAATCCTTGAGCATTTCTATTTCTAGGCTTATAACTAATGTCCTTAATGTTCTTGCCTAGTTTATCTACCTTCCTAACATTAGGTGAGGTAGTCTTGGCATGAAGAGTTACATATTTTTCTTTAATACTATCATGTCTCCTATTTTTATGATAAATAGCATTGAAATAATAAAAATTAGAATTAGCATGCTTTTTATTATGAGTCAAAGGAATAGGTTCAATAAATGATATCTTAGGTTTTACCTTGGAAATTCCCCCTTGACTTATGCTTCCTCATTTGACTTTGGTCGGCTTCTTCCCTTTAGGACATTGACTTCGGTAATGTCCTTTTTGATGACACAAGAAACACACAATGTGTTCCTTGCCTTTGCGTTCCACGGGACCGACTCTCTTGGACTTCTCCTTGCCGTTAAATGCCACTTGACCCTTCTTCTTGGCCAATTTGGGGCACTTGCTTTTATAGTGCCCATGTTCCCTACATTCAAAACATATAATATAATTTTTATTATTAATTGAGCTAGTTATACCTTCACATGTAGGAATGACACTTGGTTCTCCATTTGATGCCTTTTGATTTTTAGAGGATGCTTCTTCTTCTTCTTCACTTGACCCGAAAGTAGAAGCTTCTCCTTCTTTTTGGTCTAGAGTCACTGAATGTCGCTCCCCCTCAATCCTAGAGGTGGAGACTTCTTCATCTTCATCTTCATCTTCATCTTCATCTTGTACATGAAACAAAGAGTATATTCCCTCTTTGCCCTTTTCATCGCATTCCGTTGTGGATGAAGTCTCTTCTTCTTCCTCCAATGTTGAGCATCTTTCAACTTCAAGCTCCTCTCCTTCTTGATCCAATGAGTTGCCCTCTTTGAATTTTTCTTGAATTTGTATAGTGGAGGGAAGCTCATGGAGTTTAGCCAATTTACTCCATAGCTCCTTGACGTCTTCAAATTCTCCAATTTGTTTCAAGATGTTGCTCGGTAATAGATTGACCAATAGTTTGGTCACTTTATCATTGACCTCATATCTTTGGATTTGCTCTTGGCTCCACTTGCTCCTCTTGAGAATTTTACCTTTGCTATTTGTTGGAGCTTCAAAGCCTTCCATTAGAGCAAACCATTGCTCTATCTCCATTATAAGAAAATTTTCGATTCTTGATTTCCAAAAATCGAAACTTATGGATGCGAATCGTGAAGGCACCCTTGTATCGAATCCGAGTCCATCTCGGAATTCCATCTTGAAGTTGAGCCTTGATAAATTTTTTGAATTATTGAAATTTGCTTCAATTTCTTCTCCCTCTAGCTCGTTGCCTTTTCCGGCGATGATTCAGGTGAAGAGCGACCTTGCTCTGATACCACTTGATAGGGTCGGTTGGTGGCTAGAGGAGGTGAATAGCTCGTCGCACTCGTTGCTTGCTAGTTGCTTGCTCTGTGATGATAATATGTAGCGGAAATACACACAAAGCACACTCACAACTGCTAACACTAGTATTTACTTGGTATCCATCTCAAGCAGAGGTGATTAATCCAAAGATCCACACACGACGCACTCTCCACTAATGAAAACACTCATTTTCGATAACTACCGAAGGCGGAGAAGCCTTGTACAAACCCACACAACAAGATATAATACGCACAAGAAGAAAAAAAATACAATAATACAAAGTAAAACCTCTTCTTGCTTGACCTTGTTATTGAAGCCTCTTGAACATTGGAAGTGAAACATCACTTGTTCCCAGGAGCTTCCAAGAACTGGCAGTGAGTGCTCGGAGAAATCGTGTAAAGATCGGGAAGAAAGGGTTGCGAAGATGAAGGCTCACCACAGCTTTATACCTTGCGCTTCTAGGGCTTACTCTCAATCGATTGCCACAACAGATCAACGTGATCCTAGTCGTCCAAAACTTGCATCCTATGAAATGGTCATATCCCAATCGATCGGTTGATTGATTGGGGAGGCTTGAATCGATCAGTCGATCGATTCAGAGTGTCTCTGTGCTCTCGCTGGAACGATTGGGGAGGATTGAATCGACCAGTCGATCTATTCAGAGCGCCTCTATGCTCTCGCTGGAAAAGCCTGAATCGATTGACCAATTGATTCAGCCTTTCTCACTATCGTGCGAGAAAACCAGCTCCAATCGATCGGTGGATCGATTGGGAAGTTCTATGTGCTTGCGACAATTGCTCCCAATAGATTGAGCCGCTACTTGTCGTAGCACTCTCCCAATCGACCGGCTGATCGATTGGGCTTAGGTCAATCGATCGACTGATCAATTGCCCCAACCTTGACTTGCCTAAACTCAAGTCTAAGGTTCCTAAACCCAATATCTGGTCAACCGTGACCTATTGGGATTCTACCACCAAGTGTCTGGTCAATCTTGACCCACATGGACTTATTGTCTCGTGTCAAGTGTCTGATCCTCCATTACCCACTTGGACTTCCTTCCACCAGATGTCCGGTCACCTTGACCCATCTGGATTTCCTTGTGCCAAGTATCCGGTCAATCCTTTAACCTACATGGACTTCTTAATATCAAGTGTCCAGTCAACCTTGACCCACCTAGATTTCCACGTGTCTAGCTTCATTCACCAGGTCTTTCCATCTGCATAACTTCACTCACTAGGACTTTCCATTTTCCTGGCTTCACTCACCAGGACTTTCGTCTAACTTCACTCACTAGGATTTTTCCACTGCTCGGCTTCATTCACTGAGACTTTCCATCTACCTAACTTCACTTACCAGGACTTTCACTTAACTTCACTCACTAGAATTTTCCCACTGTCCGGCTTCACTTACCAGGACTTTTACCTGCCTAGCTTCACTTACTAGGTCTTTCACTTGAATTCACTCAACAAAATTTTCCAACTACCTAATCTCTATTTAAGATTTTCTTAGTTAAATATCCGATCAACTCTTTAACTTACTTGACTCTTCTTCTCAAGAATATATGAGGTAAGTAATATATGAGGTAGGTTTGATTATATTAGGCGATAAAGACGATGACACTTTCAACCACTTCATCAATTGTTGCAAAAGTTTTGTTTTTCTTTTTATAAAAAATGAAACACAAAGCCTAGTGCGCATTTGAAATTTACAAAATTTTTAAAAGGGCATCTAACTTTTAGATCAATTTACCTCTTCCTTTGCTAGAACAACATTAATTTCAAAATTAAGTCATTAATGACCGAAACAAATAAGTGGTGGCTCTGTCATTGCTTCGGATTAGCTGCCGTGATAAAAAGGATGAGGAACAACAAATTGGGCTGAAACAAGCGGCTGGACTTTACCTGCCCATGCTTTGTCTTGGAAGTTTTTCCCTGGCACTTTCTTGTGGTTCCTTAGGTCTCATATTTTGATCAGAATTCTAATCCTGCAAAGAAAAAAATCATTCATTCGTTTGAGCATCAGTATGAACATCAACTAGTAGTAAAAAAAGCGTACATTTAAAGCTAGCTAAAACGTATAATTCATTGCAGTCCTAGAAAGTAGAAGCCAAACCAGTTGACTCTGAAGCTTTGTTTGGTGTGTATGATAGGATAAAGGGTAGTTCGATGCACGAAACTCTTGTTATACGGGGTCTCGAGGAAGGATTCATTGTACGTAGTCTTATCCTGCTTTTTACAATAGACTGTTTCTAGGATTCGAATCCGTGATCTTTTGGTCATATGATAACAACTTTACTGTTGCGCCAAGTCTCCCATTCTAAAAAGTTTTTAATCAAGTGTTTGGTAGAGTTGATTAGAGGTAGGATTATGGATGATTAGGGGTAGGATTCATAATAACTTGGCCTTAAGAGGGATTATTTATCCTACCTTTAATCCTATCATACTCAACCTAATCCTATCCTATCATGCATACCAAACAGAGCCTAAGCGTAAACCAAAATGTATTACCTTAACCTGACTGACGAGCAGTTAGTTATGAGTATTCGGTTAATTCAATTAATTTAATATTAATTTAAAATATTTTTTTATTATTTTAATTTAATTTAATATTAAATTTATTTTCGATTAATTCACCGAATGCTCACCCAACCCAATTTATTTATTTGAATTCAAGAAGGTAAAATTATATGAACCAAATGAAAATATAAAAGATTTAAAAGATAATAATAAGATTATTTCTGAATCGACCATGTAAATTTAATCTATGAGTTAGACAAAATTTTTATTCAAAGAAAATAAAATGAAAGACCTTGCTAATATGACAATCATAATGAGAAATCAAATATCATAATGAGAAATCAAATAGAAGAAATTACAAAAGAAAAGAAAAAAATTCTAGCATATGATGATTTAAGATTAGAATTAAAGAAAGATATTTGACGGATATTTAAAAGAATAAATACTCGATTAATAGGTAAATTATATTATTTTATGAAATTTTTTATTGAAAAAATATACATAGATAGCCTACTACTTGTTTAGCAGGTGAGAACTATTAAATCCCTCTAATCACGGACCAGGGCCTGATCTTCTAAAAGTGGACCAGAGGATCCCTGTTCTCACCCTACACGCCGCCGTGGACAGAGTTGCCCTAGTTCTAGCCAAATGGTGAAATTTTCGTCGTAGTCTTCGCCGTCTCCTTTTGCAGTCAAACTTTCCACCTCTTACATTTTGTACCAGGACTTTAGCAACAACTTGTAAAGTCTTTATCAGCTTGGTAATAGCCCCCAAGCGTAGCGCAGACGGTGGGCGTATGACATCCCTGCGTAATGGATAGGGGTCGATTCTCATGAACTGACGACCTGGGGTTTATCCCACTATGCGTCTATGGCCTATGTATCTACATGAACCTCACTTCATATCCGTGGGACCGACACTAGGGGACCGCTAAGATAGCGGATCTAATTTTTTTTTTTTTTAAATCAGCTTTGTAATAGACATTGTGATGAATAACTATGGTTTTTAACATGGAATTAAATTGAAAATGTGCATTTACAGAGGTGGTTAGAATTTCATGTGATTCTGTAAACAAAGTTTACATTCCAGCATTGTGAAATCAACCTATATGATTCCATAAATTGTGAGCTAATGACTGGATTTTTTGATAAATGTAAAACTTAAATTAAAATGCTCCAAAATGATGGACAGTGAGGGAATGTCGACAATATTTGGATTTGACTTAAACCTAAATATTGCAGGTTTATTAATGAGAGCTCGTAGCTATCATCTTAAATAGGTTGGTGAGACTATGATTTTGAATGAGGAATTAAATTAAAAATGTTTGACATTGATGAGGATATCTGGTGATTTGTGTAACCAGTTTGTGTTAGAAAATTTCTTCCTTATCTTGTTCACAGTGCAATAGACATGTAGTTTGTTTCCTGATTCTCAGTAACATTTTCACATCTGTTTATTCATTCTGGCTTCTTAGTAGAAATTTGATACTTCTATCTTGTAATAGATCAAGTTGAAACCTGAGACCATCACTTCTGAGCACTATCCATGTTATGTTCCTGTTATCATAGAAACTAGGAAGTATACTTGATTAGCTAAGAATGACCAGCATCGAAATGCATACATGTTGATATTTTTACTAAATAAGAACGTAGGATATTTTTGAATTTGTTCATATTGGTAGCAAGCTGATTATGAGAACATGCCAAAAATGTGCTTTGTATTGTGAACCTCCTTACAGCAGTTTGTCAACTGAATCTCCTTTTCTTTGATGATGAACTTAAATAGTTAATACATTTAGTGTAGGTAAACTATAGTTGCAATATCTGTTTCTTGTACTTGTTCTAAATGACAGTTTTCAAGAATAAAGCGTTCTTATTCTTGGGATGCCTGATTTCAGTGAGAATAAAAAAGAAATGCCGTGGTCTGACAATATGCACTCAAGGCTACTAAAGTCTTGTATAGGAGTCATCCATTATTTGGATTTTAGAATGCTGCTTAAGCTTTCTTCAGTTTTTTTTTTCTTTTCTGTCTGCTGCTTTTATTACTTTATGTGAATTATTTTTAGGGTGCTAGTTAGCTTGTGATATTTGAATGCAAGAGACAAAAGAAAAAGATTCATAAAATTACATATAAAGTTACGTCAGTTATATGCATCAAAACACTTTCTTCTCACTTAAAGTCTTTCTTACGCTGTGGTTTAGTTTTAAGTTAAGAATTTTGGATTTGATATTAGGGAAGTTGGTCAAACTACTTCACCTTATGTAATCTGTCTTGTTTATTAAACTTTCTATTCTTATTCCTTACTATAAAATGTCATCATGGAAGAAGGTGACATCACGACAGAGAAAATAAATTTAGTTGTATTTATAATATAATTTATTCTATAAAAAGGGAAATCCAGTAAATTAAGAAATCAAAGCTAGTCTTATATGAGCCAGGATCTCTTAGACCATTTTTTATGGTCTAGAGGATATGTCACTATTATTTACAGTCGGATCGTGGCCGCGATCTGACCGTAATTAGTTGCAATCCCTTTTAGGATTCACCGTCCCTACCAGGTTATAGTTTTTGTTCGGAGCGGACGGTCGGAAGCCGCCGGAGGACACCCTCGCTCGACGCCCAGT
Organism: Zingiber zerumbet; assembly: GCA_037833815.1. NCBI lineage: Eukaryota > Viridiplantae > Streptophyta > Magnoliopsida > Zingiberales > Zingiberaceae > Zingiber > Zingiber zerumbet. Next base: position 223,305 of record JBBMJZ010000060.1, read on the forward strand.
AACCTGGCCACTTATCCACCACCAGAGGCCTTAGGGCGGCCTCCGGCCGTCTGCTCCGAATAAAAACTACAACCTGATAGGAACAGTGAACCCTAGAAGATATCGTAACCAATTGTGGCCGGATCACGACTACAATCCGACCGTAAATTCGAGTGGCACATCTCCTGAACCATAAAAAAGTGGTCCAAGAGATTTGCTCTCATGCATGAAGCATGAAGCATGAAGCATGTTCACGAGCGGTAGCATGAAGCATGTTCACGCATCCGGGCTCGCCTATTGTCCTCTCCCTTGTCGTCAACATCCACACTCTCCACCGTCGCCTCGCCGCTTCTGTCCTAATCGCCGCCTTCACTCCCCGGTTCCGATGCTGTACCGGTGGCCTCCTCGGGGTTGAGAGGCACACCGACGTTGAGTCACTGGCCTCGTCTCCTTCTACTAGATCCGGAGGTTTCTGTCCCTTTACTGGACCTCCATCTTCAATCGAGCACACTTGGCCTCTGTCAGGCTTGAAGTTTCTTGAGAAGAATATCTCACAGGTTTTCCGGAGTTATCCATATTTTACTTTTTATTTATGAGGTTCTTTAGATTTTGAGAGCATCATCACACGATTATCTAAGAATTGCAGCTAGGATGTGGGGGAATTCCATCTTGATGTTCTTTTGTCCTATCAATAATCCGCTCTGCATGTCGGGTGTTCGATGGAATGCTGCACACAGGCATTGTGTCACGGAAATTAAAAAGGCGGGGACTTTTATGGTAGAATGATAACAACAAATGTTTGGAAGTCTTCTTTTATGATATGGACATTGCTAAATAGCCAGAATATGATTTATCCTTGTGGCTGCTAGCTTTATGCCTTTTATTGGTTTTGAAATCATGGGAGATTGTTTCCGGCTATTTCTTTCTCTCAACAAAAGACATCTAACAGATGCAGCACCTACTTTTACTTACACAGAAAGTCTGGAGCCGGCACGTATAGCTCTTTAAACTAGCAAGATACTTTACCGCCGAGGGCCTCTTTCAGATGCAAAAGAGTGTGTTTCTAGGATTGATTTCACTGTACAAAACAACTGCAATCTCATCATGGATTCAACATAATTGACCAATTGAAGATTTGTTGGCACCCTCATCAAGGATTTCACGCTGAATGAGCTAAAATATAGATTATTCATTAGCAACTTTGCAATCATCTAAAATTTTGTTTTGTTTACTGACACTTTTGATTCGGCATTCTATATTTTTGCTTAACATGCCTTGATCAATTCAAATATCCTTTGCTCTAATTTTGCTTTTCACCTTGGTGTCAAAAGGACAGTGAAAACATTTCAGGTTTAGCATGAACTACAAGACTCTCCCATTAGACGCGCCATATGTCCCGTTGCCAATTACATCGCTTGATTAAAATTTTCAGGAGGGCTTCCAAAATCAAAACCAGGCTCATCATACTGCTCCATATTAACTTTACTCAAGGATACTTCATGCGTCCTGTTTGCCAAATATATGCATCTCTGAAGCCCATGCTTCTTGCATCTAAGTCAAAGAAATGGACTCAAGAGAAGCAATTCTGGGATTCCATGAGGTTGCTCCCAACTTCATGAGCTACTCTCAATTTTTTAGTGCCTCTCAATTTTTGAGTGGCATGTTGTAAGTGGAATACGCATTCATTCAGTTATGTAGATGGCCTTGCAGTCTATGTTCATTATAGAAATCTACGGGTCGCTCCACTGTTTCAAGATTGACCTATCGCTCTCGGTTTGTGGAGTCAACTCGCTGCTCTAACACGAACTCTTTTCCTAACTTTGTTAATTACTTATTTCCATTCACTGGCTAGTCCTAAACTTAATGTTGTTATTGCCTTGATCATTTGGTGAGATTTTGAGATACTTCCAAGTCTTCAATCTCTAATGGATATGGCTTTTCCCAAATCTATATTTGTGGGATTGAGTTATCATTCTCTTTCCATTTCCACTAGTACTTGGGAGTCATGCGATTAATATTATTCTCTCCCGATTCAGATATAGTTACAGATTTAGTTATTCTTTCTCCGACTTCACAAGTACTCTGGAGTCGTGAGTTCGATGTTATTATTCTCTCCCAACTCAAATATAGTTGCAGATCGAGTTATTCTCTCTCCTACTCCAGTAATATTCGAGAGTCATGAAATTGACCTTATTATTTTCTCCTGACTATGACATAGTCGCAGATCTAGTTATTCTTTCTTCGATTCCACAAGTATTCAAGAGTCGTGAGATTGACATTATTATTCTCTCTCGAATTGGATATAGTCGCAGATTAAATTATTCTCTCATCAACTCCACAGGTACTCGAGAGTTGTGAGATTGACCTTATTATTCTCTCCTGACTATAATATAATCTTGAATCTAGTTCTTCTCTTTCTGACTCCACAGGTACTCAAGAGTCATGAAATCAACATTATTATTCTCTCCCTACTCAAACATAGTTGTGGATAGAGTTATTCTTTCTCCAACTCCATGGGTACTAAATAGTTATGATATTGATATTATTATTCTCTTCCAAGTCGGACATAATCGTGAATTGAGTTATCATCCAAGACACTTAGGTCATATGCCTAGTCTATGCGTGTTTCCACAAAATAAAAAATCACTTGGGCTCCCTGAGTCTATGTGTATTCCCACGAAATCGAAGATCACTTGTGTTCCTCGAGTGTATGCATGTTCCCACGAAATCGAAGACACTCGGGTCATGCACCAAGTACATGTGTGCTCCCACAAACTCCAAGATACTTGGGTCATACACAGAGTCTATGCATGCTCCCACAAACTCCAAGTCACTCGGTTTTGGATCGAGGCGTCCATTAGCATATTCATTAAGTTATTCTCTCTCCAACTCCATGGATTCTCGAAAGTTGTAAGATCGAGCTTACTATTTTCTCTCGACTCAAATATAGTCACGGATTGACTTATTCTTTCCCGACTCGGACATAGTGCGAATTGAGTTATTCTCTCTTCGACTCTATAAGTACTCGATGTTGGGACTGGTTGGCCGGCTAGAAGGGGGGTTGAATAGCCCTGCACAAATAAAAACAAACAAACAACCCTTCTAGGACTTTAACAGAGCACTTGCATATAATTAAAGATAGACTAAAAAAGGCGAGGCTCACGGATTTGACTTGGTTACAACCGGGGAGGTTGTTAATTCAAGAAATGAATCACACTAGTATTTCCTTCAGGGGAGAAGCCTCTTACAACAATGACATACAAAAAATAAGAAGCTAAGCTAAACAAGAGAAGCACACAAGTGTAGAATATGAAATTGCTTGTTAGCTTGTTCATTCTCTAGCTTCTAGACCAAAGCTGTATTTTAGCCTCGGTCGGGGTGCCTAGAAGGGTTACAGGCGTCTGGAAGGGGACGGATCATGGTCAAACGTGATCTGGTCAAAATCACATTCTGGCTGCCCGGAGTCAGGCCGCCCTGACTGTTCAGGGCGGCCTAAGTTCGGGCGCCCCGGACTAGTCTGGGCGCCCTGAGTGAGGTATGCCAACAGCGTTGACTTTTTTGCTCGGCTCTTCTTCTCCACTTCCGTTTGCCTCGGTCCAGGTCTTCCGCTCTGACTCCGCTAGCTTGGGTGATCTCGGCCATCCGGAATAGGGCTCACTTAAACCCAACTTCCGATCTTCTCGAGCAAGCTTCCACTCCTGATTCTCGTCTCTTGGAAATGCCACACGCCTCCTTCTCGTTGACCGACGTACTCTTCCGCAGCACCTCGTCCCTCAGACGCGTTGAGCCCGTCAGCTCTCTCCCGTGCCGTCCTTTTCGCTAGCTGCGTCTTTTGCTCGACTTCTTGTGCTCCTAAGCTCCTGCACATTTAGACACAAGGTTAAAACAC
>JBBMJZ010000060.1:227272-257821 GCA_037833815.1 Zingiber zerumbet
AGAAGTCCAATAACCAGAAGTGCACAACAAGCTGCTATTCCAATTTTCAATCCAACACTCATTGTGGATCTTCCTTCTACGGCTAAATGATTTCGTTGAGTCAGTAAAGGAAAGGGTTTTAAATATGCTACAAAAGGTGGAGAGATCACCTGGGAAAGGGTATGCGGATGCAATGAAATAGAAAGGACCAAACAATCGTGGAGGCTTGAACGTTTGATTGCTCAGATCGAACCCAATGTCTTGGATCTGAGACCTACTGAAGTACGTTCCAGTGGATGGGAAAATTTTGACCTGTATTTGCATATAAGAGTCGTTGTCGAAAAATGGATTTTGCAGGACTACTGATCCAGGTGTGAGATCAAGTACTGTTTCCAATTTATTTTCCAGTTCTTGGAACAGCGTTTTGTTCGACACATCTCTGAAAAAAGGTGCTCTGAAGTGCATCACTCCCTGGAATGGGCAGGCACAAATGCAACTCTGAGGATTAGGACTCTGATCAGGGGGGCACAAGTTCGACACACAATTATCACTGGTTGAGTAAGGAACTGGTGGCTGTTGGCCCTGCGTGCAGTATGTTGCAGTTGGTAACTTAGAGCAAAATGGATTCCCTACGAGTCTGGAATGAGAGATGGATTACTAAAAGTTATGATGAATAAATTGCAATGAAACTAAATTAACAAATTTGCATGTCAGTGTTCTCACATCAGGGATGAAAGGTTATAACCGTTTGTCAGTTCGATTCCTGTGAGATCATTATATTTGAAGCTCACAAGTTGTAGTTGCTGGCTGACAGAATTGCCCAGTCGAAGGGTGCCATTAAAATGATTGTAATCCAGTATCCTGTGAAAAGTATGGATTGCACTATTTATTGTGAGAATATCATCTTTTTCCAATGAATGCTCTGGTGAGACACTTACACTTGCTGTAACTGAGGAAAACTGAAAAGTTTTTCAGGTACTTCTCCAATAAACCCTCCTGATTGTATCACTCTGGAGCAATCAGCAGGGAAACATTAGTCCAGGTTATCAACTAAATTGCTTGATTCATAATCATGATGGATAGTTGTTGTACTAACAGTGCAGTGAGCGATGTAAGCTCCGAGAACCAAGCTGGGCTTTCTGAGGGATCAAAGGTGTTGTTGCTCAAATCCCTGAAAATCATTCAGTTGGTGTTCGAGTGTTAAATCAAAGTAAATTTACTCAATTTAGGGAAGAGATTAAGGAAATTCTGAGTAGTCTTACACATAATAGAGGCTATCCATTCCGCTCAGATCTGGTACTAAACCCGTTAAATTGTTATTCGCTAGGTTTCTGAAAAAGATTGATGCAGGAAGTGAGCTCTTCTATTTCATTGATCAACTGCATCTGATGACGCATGCTAAACCACATATCGAATTATAAAGATACACAATGTTTGTTCGTCGTTCCATTGTTCTTATATTATGCTCCTTGTTTAGTAACCTAGGATGTTCTTATTCATGCTAAGGCCATAGATTGTTGGCTTACATCTTTGGTAGTTTGGTTGATGGTTGAAGTTAATATGGCTTTACTTGAGTGGAAGCCTTATACTAAATCCATTAACTGGAATCTTTTGCAACATCTTAAGTTGTTCAAATATTGGTCAATTGCCCATTTAAAACTTTAACTAGTAGCATATGACATGTCATACAGTTCATTGATCTTTGTAAGATTGTTGATATTGGATGGAACTGGGCCACTTAGGGAATTCCTGTCCAATCGCCTGCCATGGAAAGAATTAACTGGTTACTAACAAAGATCAGTTAGAATTTATGTTGGATTGAAAGATACTTACAGAACCTCAATGCTTTGGACTAGACATATGGAATCTGGAATTCCTCCGTTTAATGTGTTTCCATCAAAAAGTCTGCCAAATGTTAAACAATCGGGAGTAAGAATTTATTTGAAGTTTTTTCAAGTTTTAGTGGAAATGTGAATCTACGAAATTCAACTTACACATGTAGCAATGTCATGTTTGAGTGAAAGAGTTTTTCCGGGATGGAACCAGATAATTGATTTTTGTTGAAATGGCTGTCAAGCAAGCAAGCAGAAAAGAAGGAACATCAATAGAAAATCAAAGAAAATTAAACGGACTATGGTATTCAATAATTCAAATTTGCAAAAGTCGAACTAGCTTTCATTGCTTTCTACCCTTTTGGAATGACTTACAAATGTTTTGCGTGGTAAAGTAGGTCCAAGCCTGGTTCTCGTCCATTGGAGACCGGAAGAGATCCACTGATATGGTTATCGGCGATATCGAACCAGAAAAGATTGGAAAGCTTGCCCATGGATGATGGGATATTGCCAGTGAACTGGTTTGAGTTTAGAGCGCTGGGGAAATAACAGATCAAAGTGAGTGAGGATTGAAGGCTCGGCATTCCCAACCGGAATGATTTTGCTTACAGATATGAGAGGTTTTGTAGAGATCCTAGTTCATCTGGGATGCTCCCAGTAAAGCTGCAACCAGCTAAGATTCTGCAAGATAGTACGCATTTTAGCAGGTCTAAAACACTGCATAATGGACAGTTGAAAATGATTTGCAGCGAGTGAATTCTTGTTATAAAAGGAGTTCTGCCTCACAGGGTGGTCAGCTTCATCAAGCTTCCAATACTCGGAGTTAGTTGACCACCAAGCTCATTGTTGAATGATAGATCCCTGCAAGTTTTCTTGTCTGTAAGATCTCTTAAGTAATTGCTATTCTGTTTGTTTAAACAATCAGAGAATAAATAGTGTTCTCGGCAAAGGTTTATGATTTCAGAAAAGATACACCAAGTTTACATTTGCCATGAGGTAAGACTGCAAACGAACTTGAACTTACAAAATTCTCAATTCGCTGAGTGTTCCGATGTCTGCGCTCAGTGTGCCCTTGATCCCCATGGTTGACAATTTCCTGTAATTTGCTAAAATCAGGTCGAAACTCGTGGCAACAGAAACAAGAAACTAGTTTCGGTTTCAGAAAAGATGCTCACAGAACGGTGACTTTAGAGTTGTTGCATGAGACACCTTCCCAAGGTGTTTCACAAGGATCGTCGGATGTCCCCCAGCTCGGAGGCGTGTTCTGCCACTCGCTCATTAGAGACAGCAGAGCAGCAGCTGCAAAAGGAAAATGAGAAACATTTGTTAAGCATACAAGAAGAAACATCCACTCCAATCTTCGAACAAGAAATTATCAGAGATAAACAAAGGGATACCATCTTGAGGGTCTGTGCTTCCCAAACCGGTCTGAAGACTTGCAACGAATGCACACAGGATGAAAATAAGAGTTCTCATCTCTGTGCTCTTGCTGAACACGTACTGTGAGCTGCTGACTCCACTATCGGAAGCTCAACTCTTCTTTCCGTCACTCTGCAGAAGAGGTAACAACTGATCTACCTGCCATGATTCACCTCATCATCCCCCCTGCAGCACTCCAGTGGAAGAATAATCATGAGAACTTGCAGCCAGCAAAAGGAGCCTATTCAAAAATGCCCTGCCTTGACTTCGAAGTCAATTGCACAAGAAGGATTTTGTGGCTAACTTCCAAACTTGGGCTACTGACGAAGTCGCAGTGATGAGAAAGAAGAAGCTATTATGCGTCCAATGGGAAGAGTAGTTGGCTGCAGATTGTCAATTGTGGACCTTCATCACTGAGCCTTCTCTTCCACTACTTTCAGCACTCAATTAAGAACTCACCCAACTTGCAATGATCTACAAGACCGAGGCATGTCCATTTGCACTTGCTTGAACAGATTAATCAATAGGAAGTAGGAACACACTCGGGGACAATGAGTTGGTTCGGCCACCACAGTTATTTAATGTGCTCAAAGGTGGCTCGGCCACTGGACCTCAAGAGGTAGATTGTGATGGGTTCCGCTACAATGATGGATTTAAATATGCCAATAATGCTTTTGAAAATCAAATCAAATCAAATTAAAATGGGAACAATGACAAAAAAGATCATGTTTTTTTAGCGGAGCCAACTCAAAGTATAGTTAATTGACATGAACTAAATATATAATCATAAGCTCTGATGGTAATAAATTAGTGAAATGTTTATTGAAATGTATCCAAATCTAAAAGTACACAACTCTCAGTCTTCTAGTCTTGCTGACTGATATCAAATGGCAGTCAGTCACCTGGAGTAAAGACAAAGTTAAAAAGAGATTGTGGCAATTGGCGACCAGTTGTTTAATCCACGTGATCTGATCTGTAGGTATTTTCATAAGCTACTGTATTTGCTACGACCGGTTGTTTAATATGATTCAGACCTCGATCAGAGACTTGCAGCCATGAGCACAAATATTGTCGAATACGACGGAGACCGAGTAAATTAAAGCTTGTCTTGGTTCGCCTGAAGTCTACATGAGTCGTTGCGATGTAGCAGCTTGAAACGGTAGTCTTTATTGGATTTGCTTGAGTTGGGAAGCAACTTGGCTAAGATACAAGCTCGAGTTGGTTTTGCCAGTGTCACATGCCAATTTGTCTCCACCTTTAATAATAACAAAGGGATAAATTGATAGCACATAAAATTATGAAAACACAAAAAAGAAAAAGGAAAAAATTGTGGTTTTTCAGCACATAAAGTAGCAACACTTATAATAAAATTACAATGATCAGACTATTGAAGATATTTTTAAGGGATAACGACACACGTTGACGGACGTTATTATCAAATTTGGGTTAGATTTCTTTGGATCTTATTAGATTTTTTTTTTCTGTAAATTGGGTGCCAGTTATGGTAGTGACATTTGGATAAAGACTTTTGACAAGTCTTCGGTGGAAAATTGAATTCCCGCACAAATACGCTGCCGCCGCTGTGGTTGATTGATGTACATTGCCACCAAAGCTGATAGCGTCGCACAGTTCATGGAAATTAATGAAATAAAATTCAAAATTTAATGGCTTTGAACTCAATCAATTTACCTTTCAATGTAAAATTAATTTATTCTAATACGAAGATAATTCTGGAATGTGAAAGGGAGACCGACGAGTCGTTGTATTTTCGGATTTATTTTAATGATCAATACAACACTGTTATGGTACTTCAACATCTGGCACGCAAATATTACGCACAAATGTTTTCACGATGAAAAGTATTTCAGATACCAAAGAATCACTCTCTCCTAATTGCTCCTCCTGGCTCCGAATATTTAAAGGTGCATTTAGTTTACATGTTTTTTATTTTTATTTTTTAAAAAAATGTGTATTTTTAAAAAATTATGTTTAGTTTATATTTTTTATGTCTATTTTCTAAAAAAAATAGATTTGAGAAAAAAATGTATTTTTCAAAAAATAAAAATGGAACGTGCATAAACCAAACACACCATAAATTTTTTTTTTATCTCATCTCATTTTAAAATAGCTGATCTGGTTTTATAAAATCTTTTATTGACCATCTCAGTAAATTAAAAAAATACATATGAAAATTCGTTTTGACAACTAACGTTCTCACATCCGCTATCGATTAAAAAGAAAATCTTCTATAATATATAACGTTCTCAGATCCGCTATCTATTACAACTCTAAATGTATGAGTTATTACTAGAAAGTCTTAGTAAGGCACCATCTTCTTGTGGGCAAATCATTACTGTAAGTTGAAAAGCTAAAATGCTACCAATTAGACCGATTAACGATTAAAAAAAAAAAGTTGGAAATAAAACTATATAAACGTGGTTAAAATTTTTAGGGGTGCTAGTTTGGGGGTTTGGAATGAGAATGGAATGAAACCTGTGCTTGGTTTGGAGAAATGAAGGTGGGACCCACGGATTCATTCCTCTAAATAGAGGAATGGGACATTCCCCACTAATATGAGGGGTATGGGTATTATTCCCTTTTCATTAATATTTACAATCATTCTGATATCCTTTCCCATTCCCTTACCCGAACCAAGCGCCTCCTTAATAACTTTAAAACCACTTCATACTAATTTTTTGAGAAAATAAAAGTTTTATTTAATTTTGGTGTCATAGAAAATATTGATTTATTCATTTAATATTAAGCAAATTCCTAAGTAAATAGAAGATAAACCATGCAATATGTTCAGGATCTTAAGCCTGATACGTGATCTTAAACCATGCGATATGATTTGCTTCAGCCGGCCAACAAGCTCAAGATCTTAACATCCTTCCACCGAGACTCCATGCGAGCAGAGCTGTTCCTCTGCTCGTACACACCGAACTTGAAGTAATGGAGGCACCCTCCTCGGCCATTCGCTACCAGCTTCCTCTCGTCGTCGGCGTAAAGCTCCAGGTTCCCCAAGTCGGCGTCGTGGATCACGTTCAGCTTCAGCCACCGATCGTACACGGACTCCGCCACCATCTTACTCCTGTCATCGTAGTACATCAGATCGCCGACGTAGACGTGGAGCATCAGCGTCGTGGCCGATCGAGGGGCTCGCGCCGAACACCTGCATCACGGAGACTCCGATGGTGCCTTCAGGGACGTAAACTTTGCCCTCGAATTGCCATATTCCAGAAAAGTAGGAACGGCTCTTAATTCGAAAAGAAAATCAAATAAAACCAATCAAATAAGAGAGGGGAGAGGGAGGAAATCAAATCTGCAGTTTTTGCATACGCTGAGTGAGATCTCGGTGCGTGGTTTGGTGGTGCTGTTGGGTTTGAAAGGCTCGTCGGAGGAGTACACCCACAGGCTGCGGACTCCGTCGCGGCGCCTTGTCGGAGGATGTGGGAGAGGAACAGTGTTATTGCTAAGAAGCAGGAATAAGGAGAAGACTCCATTGTTGGAGCTTGTTAATTAGGCAGGTAGGTAGCTAGATAAAGCACCAAAAGGCGAATTATAAGTATTCATTCATTCCCTTTATAAAGCCTATTTATTACATATTCATTATTGTGGTAAAAGATAAATACGCTCGTCCCAACGTCCCGTCAATCCGTCTCAGGGCCAACACGGAGGAGATTACATATTCATTGTACATCTTACAAAGACTCCTGATCACCAAAAGCATTAGTCTAAAAATACATATAGAAATAGTAAATGTAACTGAGAGGTCATGTATAAAAAAGCTTATTGGTACATCAAGATATACATTGAGATTGTATAATGTTGTCACCGGAGATTATTAAAATGCTATTGGTTTAACTGGGACGATCTTAAATTCAGTCCAGACTTTACCTAAATCTTGAAAATTGTCAATTCAAACAGATAGTAGGGTTCTAGGGATCAACTTGGCACTCTAATTCTCAAGCTAATCAGGTCAGTTATGAGGTAGGTTTGATTATATTAGGCGATAAGGACAATGACACTTTCAACCACTTCATCAATTGTTGCAAAAGTTTTTTTTCTTTTTATAAAAAAATGAAACACAAAGCCTAGTGCGCATTTGAAATTTACAAAATTTTAACAGGGCATCTAACTTTTAGATCAATTTACCTCTTCCTTGAACTACTACGATGCTAGAACAACATTAATTTCAAAATTAAGTCAATAATGACCCAAACAAATAAGTGGTGGCTCTGTCATTGCTTCGGATTAGCTGCCGTGATAAAAAGGATGAGGAACAGCAAATTGGGCTGAAACAAGCGGCTGAACTTTACCTGCCCATGCTTTGTCTTGGAAGTTTTTCCCTGGCACTTTCTTGTGGTTCCTTACGTCTCATATTTTGATCAGAATTCTAATCCTGCAAAGAAAAAAATCATTCATTCATTCGTTTGAACATCAGTATGAACAACAACGAGTAGTAAAAACAAGCGTACATTTAAAGCTAGCTAAAACTGAACCTATAATTCATTGCAGTCATATAAAGTAGAAGCCAAATCAGTTGACTCTAAGCCTAAACCGAAACGCATTGCATGACCTTAACTTGACTTATGGGCTGTTAGTTACGAGTATTCGGTTAATTTAATTAATTTAATATTAATTTTATATAATTTTTTTATTATTTTATTTTAATTTAATATTAAATTAATTTTCGATTAATTCATCGAACTTAATGTTGAATGCTTAACCTACCCGACGAGATCCTCTGGCCCCGTATATACTGATCTACCCCTAAACCAAAGGTAATGATTGAAAGTATTTAATGATCTATAATGAAGGCTCACTCTATCAGATGGGATCGTCTGATCCCGTCTGTCCTAATTCAGGGACAGTGATTGGAGGATCCTCCGATCCGTGCTAAAGGATCCCTGCTCTCACCTTGCACGCCGCGGTGGACGGAGACGCCCTAGTTCTAGCCAAATGGCGCAATGTTAGTCGTCGTCGTCGTCGTCTCCTTCTGCAGTCAAACTTTCCACCTCTTACGTTTCTTTCAAGTAATCGATGCCCATTGCCAATCGTCTTGACCACCCAAATTGGAGTCCACTGCGAGCGAACATGGAGCCGGCTCTCCAGGCGCTCATCGCCTCCCTAGTCAGTTTCCTCTTCGTCTCCCTCATCTTCGCTCTCCTCGTCCTCATCTGCCGCGACGGCTCCAAGTCCCGCCTTTCCGACGTCGAGGGGGAGCTGGCCCTCCGCTCGCTCGGCCGCACCCGCTCCTTGCCCCTTCCCTATGCCGCCGAGGAGAGCAGCGCCTCCTACGACCCGTCCCTAAATGATATCGCCATGTCGGAGCTGGTCGCGGCCACCAGGGACTTCGCGGCGGACGGCATCATCGGCGACGGCAGCTTCGGGTTCGTCTACAAGGCGCGGCTGTCGTCGGGCGTTACGGTCGCGGTGAAGCGGCTCTCCAAGGACGCCGCGCACGGCGTGCGCGAGTTCAAGGCGGAGATGGACACCCTAGGGCGGATCCGCCACCCGAACCTGGTGCGCATGCTAGGGTTCTGCGTCGCCGGCCGCGACCGCGTGCTGGTCTACGAGTACGTGAAGCACGGCAGCCTGGACCAGTGGCTGCACGAGGAGGACGACGAGGGGCGTCCGAGGCCGCTGCCCTGGCGGACGCGGCTGGGGATCGTGCGCGGGGTGGCGGCCGGGCTGGCCTTCCTCCACGACTCCTGCCGGCCGGCGGTGATCCACCGCGACATCAAGGCCAGCAACGTGCTGCTGGACGAGGGGTTCGAGGCGCGGATCACCGACTTCGGACTGGCGCGGCTGGTGGAGGCGCCCCGCACGCACGTCTCGACGCAGGTCGCAGGGACGATGGGGTACATGGCGCCGGAGTACTGGGAGGGAGCGACCGTGGCGACGGTGAAGGGGGACGTGTACAGCTTCGGGATACTGATGCTGGAGGTGGCGACGGGGCGGCGGCCGAACCTGGGCGTGCGGCAGGAAGGGGGCGGCGGAAGGAACAAGGAGATGCTGCTGGCGAAATGGGCGCGGGCAATGGTGGAGCAGGGCCGGATCCCGGAGATACTCGACAGCCAGATGGGGAGCGAAGACGTGGTAGAGAGCGAGGTGGCGGCGTACCTGAAAGTGGCCTTCCGCTGCACCGATGAGTGTTCCAGGAAAAGGCCCGCCATGGGAGAGGTATTAGCTGACCTAAACCAGCTCTAAATTTCTTAAACAATAAAAATAAAATAAAAAAGAAGTAATACATTTGCAAATCCTATTGTAATTACTTCCTTCAAAATGAATAATGATGGTTGCCACTCAGATAATTGTTAGTTGAGGCAGGTTCCCCAATTGCAACAATGTAATAATGATTGAAAGAAACATTGTTACTTGTAAGAGTTGATTTGGGAATACTGGGAAATGTGGAGTGATATCAGCTTCAATCCTTCTAATAGCAGTAAGGACCTTCTTGATTCTTCATCTGGGAAACATCAATGTGCATCCACTACAATGTTCCATACTTTCCTCAATGGAAAGAGAATTATCCTTGGGAGACTTCATTGGATGGAGAGTGTCATTAGGTTCTGTGGGAGTATTATTCAGCAGAAACTGAGAGGGAGCCCAAAGAATAAGATTGACAAGGAATCAATTTACAGTTTTCTATTATTCATGCATTTGAATCAATAATGATATTAGAGCCAGTATTTTGAATGTATGATTTTAGTTTGCGATTATCTCTTTAATAATTGTAAGATATTGAATTGATAATATACTTAAGGATTTCTAGTCAGACTTTTGTAGTTGAAGATTCTATTAGAGTATCTAGATCTAAGAGTAAGAAACAATAGTTCAAGCTGTTGTTGCTAGGCAAGGTCCAAACAAGAAGAAATTCATTTGGAAAAAAACATGGAAAGAAACCTTAACTATGGCAAGAAGGCATAGATGTCATATTTTATAATTATCCTCATTTAATTTGTTTTCTTTATTGAGTTCAGCTATGATATTCTTAGTAATCATAATTTAACATAAATAAATATATCATTTAATAATTTAGTATAAACCATATGTATGCAATTCACAATTAATGTTAATCAGATTTGGTTTACAAAATCAAGCGCTCATCATTTGTATAATCCAATCTAACTAACATTAATTAAGCATATTACATACGACCCATCAAATTTATAACAAATGAATAGATCATTTATAATAAACACAACATTTTCAAGTATGTTAACTCATAACATAAGAGTAGAAACAACACTAAGAAACTAGATACGTCATTACTATTCTCATTTGGACTGGCACAGGGAGTAGTAGATAGGCTACTCCCACTAAGACAGACATTAGCACAGTAGTAATTAACACAACTCCTATCTTTCTATTCTATTACAAAATCCCCAATCAATTCCTCCTTTGATCCTCCTCAATCATATAGGGAAATAGTCCATCACTATCTACATGGTCTCAACAATGAATTAGCTCATTTTTCAACTCCACATATGTGATGCGCTCTTTATAGCGCCTCCATATATGGTATGCTACTTCATTCAGGTGTATCGATAGTGATCGAATCAAGGGCCAAATCCAGTAATTATCCAGTATAGAAAAATCATGTTGCTTGAGTCTCCAGAATAATTTATCAAGCCTCCCAATGTGGTCTATCTCCTCGATAACCTCCCTTAGCTTATTTTGTAACACATCATGATGAGTCATAATATGTGCCAATTGAAATTGAAATTGAAATTGAAATTGAAATTACCAAGTCAGTGCCAAACCGACAAAACTAATAACAAAACTAGCTGATTCCAATTCAAAATATGTATAGATTCAACACATAGAATACATATGCCGACTCGGCCAGCATACCCACTCAGCAGGCCCGAGTCACACTATTAACTGAGTTCAAGTAGGTTCAAAACAACCATTCGGCATATCCGAGTCACTCCGTTTGAGGACAATGCCGGCTCCATGAGCTAACCGAATTCCGAACAACTACTTGACACTTTAGGTTTGCACTTGGCTCGCGGAACTTCTTGCTCAGCATCTCGAGTCCGAGTTACGCGCGTTGAGTCTGATTGGGTTTTAGCCAACTATGAAACCAGAACCCGAGTGCTAAGTGTATTTTTTTTATTTTTTTGAAACAATATTCTATGTATTGAACATGCATGGTTAATATCAATATCATATAAACATGCATTATTTACATATTCATGAACATACATTTTTAGATTGCTCAATTAGAAGGCAAGGAGGCAAACACCATCGAACAAAACTTCTCAATCCCATGTTTGCTATATAATAAATACTAATAACATGAATTCTATACACAGATATTTAATCAATGAATCAAACATGCACGAAAAATGCATACTTGTAAAAATTTTATTGTACAATAGATAAAAATGCTATCGAATTCATATGGGCCTAAGGATACTGTCCATTCAATATCTTGCAAGCATTAAAGATCATGAGATAATCGCAAACTAAAATCATGCGTTCAAAATACTGGCTTTGATATATACCATTGTTGATTCAAATGAATGAATAACAGAAACTGAGGGTTCAAATCCCCTTCCGTAGTTAGCATCAAAGATCTAATAGATTCCGCCATTGGTGCAGCAGAATGGAAGCTTGAGTTCTCAACTTCTGACTCCTTCCATGCCAAGCTTCGATGCTCCATTTTTTGTCGCTAAGATGATGAGTTCAAAATTTCAATCGACTTCACTACTACAATTGACAACAATGGCCCAATAGATTCCACCGTCGGCGCAGCAGAATGGAGGCTTGAGTTTTCTCCTTCCTCGACGGACTTTGATGCTCCATGTTCTCTAGCAGGGGTGATGAGTTCAAAGTTTCACTCGAGTTCGTTACCACAGTTGGCATCAAAGATTCAATAGATTCCTCGATGGTGCAGCCGAAGCAGAATGGAAGCTTGAGTTTTCAACTTCTGACTCCTTCCTTGCTGGTCTCTGATGCTCCAGGTCATGTTGCAGAGGTGATAAGCTTAAAATTTTACGCGAGTCCATTACCACAGTTGACATAAAAGATGAAATCGATTCCACCGTTGGTGCAGCATAATGGAAGCTTGAATTCTCAATTTCTGGCTCCTTCCTCGCCGAACTCTGATGTTCCATTTCCTGAGGTGTTATGTTCGAGTTTTCGTTCGAGTCCACCACCACAGTTGGCGTCCAAGATGGTGGAGCAGAATATAGAAGATTGAGTTTTCAACTTCTGACTCATTCTCCCTTTCTGGCGGCAGAGGCCATGAGTTTTAAATTTCCATTGCGCAGCAGAAAGGAAGCCTGATTTCACTTCTTCCGACATCTTCAACTCATGGCTCTGCTGTTTCATTTCTAGTGGCACAGTCAAGGAGTTTGAAATTCCCATTGGCACAACAGAAAGAAAGCTTGAGTTCTTTACTTCCGATTTCTGAATCATTTGAAGCGCCTTGGTGCTCCATTACTGATGGCAGAGGCCACGAATTTGGCACATCAGAAAGAAAGTTTGATTTCTCTACTTTCGTCTCCTTCCTCTCCGGGCTCTGCTGCTGCATTCCCGGTGGCAAAGGGGATTAACTTAAAAATTCCGGCAAAGGCGGCACCGAAGGGATCACATTGGGCAACTTATCACGACCGCCTACTACTACGTCTCCACAGTCATCCTGAAAGATCAAAAATCAAGGAAAATTGCATGAAAGACTGACATTTTATAGAGACTGAAGGACTTGAACAAAAACCTGATGAGAAGTTTCTGCTTTGTCTTCTGCGACAGGCTCCAACAGGTTCTCCATCTCCATCACCCTGCGCGTAGAGAGCCACTGAAGCTTGTAAATTCGTCCACCATGTCCACAGTAACGTTCGGCAGAATCCTTGCTCCCGAAATCCATGTCCCATGAACTGCGCACAGAAAGCAATGGACGAATTAACGAACAACTATATGACGAAGGAGGAAAAATACAGGAAAATTAATAATCACCGGATGAGAGATCGGTGACGGATACCTTCTGCTTCGAGGGAGCGAGGCGACCGGGCGATCGAGGTGGAAGCGGCTGATGCTGGGGTGATCCAGGACGACATGACAATTGGGGTGCCGACCGAAGAGGATCGAACGGTCTTCGTCATCACCTTCATTGATTTTTTTTTCCTCCCTTCCTCCTGGAAGGAACCGACCGCGAGGGCTGGCGTTGCCTCCGGCAGCAGACGTTGGCACCGGCGGAAGGGAGAGGTTGAGGAAGATGTGCTTTAGGATGCTGCCACCTTTCTCGAGGACAGAAAGAACAGCAATCTTGGACTCGCCACTCAATCTCTTCTCGTCCGCCATGAGGGCGATTCCTAGGGTTTGCTTGGGAAAAAAATAAAAGAAAAAAGCTCCTTGTTTTTTTCCTTTAAAACAAAGAGTGCGACCGTTGGCCCCCACGCCTGTAACGGCAAGTCGAGCTCAGCCGTGGCCTAATTGCTTGACGTACTTAAATGGTGCAGAGTCAACTTGGAGCAAGGTCATTGTGACTTGACTTAAATGTTAGAATCCATGAAGATGCCATGGTCAACCTAGATTTTAATGTACATTCATGGAAATTTAATTAGGTGGAACCTCCTCATGCTCCATTTGTACGTAACGGAATTGAATAACTTCGAACAACCTTATCGGTATCGAAATGGCCCCGGGCAATGGTTAGATCTGAATTAACGGCTAAGCATGAGGTGATTCGGAGTGGTACAATTACGAAGTCTTTCATTCATAATAAATGATGAATCATTTTTGATAAAGGCGTTATCTCAATATACAGATGTCATTTCTCTCTCAGTTCATTTACTCTGAATTTAATAAATAATTTGTGATGATCGTTTGGGGTTTTTTATACCTATAAAGCTTTATAAAACAGTATACCATAAATGTGGAAATTTAACTATAGGAGTTATTTTCAAATATAAAAAATGGTCATTTCGAAGAATTTTTTTTCTCCTTACGGTCTTTTTTTATTGATATAAAAATTATCTTTTAAAAAAAAAATAATGTTTATTTTTTTGATGGAGAATCTTATGTACGATCGGTTTCAGTCATGGGGTCTTTTTCTTGACGTGTACCCGACAAATATTAAAAGTATGACTAGTTTTTATTTAAGCTTGTAGAATGACATATAGGACCAACCATACACAATACGTACAAGGCAATACATATTCAATATGCAGTTTCATGTAACAACAGTGTCAGTAAATAATATGGAGTTTCATTTATCACCAGTGGAAGTCCGCGCCTTGAACATTAGAGTATACCTCATTTTAGGTCATGCAATCTTTGTCTTCCTCCAGCAACAATTGAACAATTGATTTGACCACTTCATTTGTTGCAAATATGGCACTCTGGAAACAAAATTGACACTAAAATCAGATCATTTGACGAGAAATTCAAGATTTACAACAAACATAAAACGACCATCCAGTCATCAATTTAGAGTTGCATAAAATATGACAAGCAAGTAGGTCATATGGCCACTTCATTTTTTGCGAACGTGGCAGCCTGGAAACAAATTTGACACTAAAATCAGGTCATTTGATGAAAAGTTCAAGATCTACAATAACATAAAACAATCGTCCCATCACCAACTTAGAAATGATTACTTAAGAATTATGAAATCAAAGTAGTTAATATGAGTTACTTGAGTTTAAAAAATAAATGCAGCATACACGTTTAACTTAAATTTGGGCTTCATCATAAATATATGTTAACAATGTGCTAGTTACATATATCCATTCGGTGACAGTTAGAAATAACTAAACAGGGAAGCAATACAGTTGCAGAAACAGATAAATATCAATCTCTTTGGAAGAGCAAACATAAACTGACAGAACTTGAAGTGTAAGATACCTCAGGTCTTTTGATTAGTTCCTTTAAAACTGCATGGAGCGTTGCACGCAATTCCTTAAATAGAACAGCAGTCCGTGCAGGAGCAGTCAATTTTAACCAGCCATCTATAACAACAAGCCCAGCCTGTAAGCAGGAATCCGAATGTCACTCCCTATTTCATAAAGAGGATAATGGAAAACTGGCAACAAGAGGTACAGTTTCCCAGAAGTCCATGAGTTTATAGTATGGAATATTATTTTGTATTTCAAGCACTGACTAATCCACAAATGGTAATAACCACCCGCCAGTTGTAAACTCATAAAAGAAAGCAGACAACAATGACCTCTATATGAACCCGCCAACAAAACCAATGTGAATCTTCCATTGAGTGGGAAACTTCCCTTTTTTGCATGATTACACGTTATGGATGATTAGGAATGGTTTCCGTAGAGTATAAAATAAGAAAAATGTAAGTTGATTTGAAAATGTTTGAAGATGTAAAGATCCCATAATAGACAAGTAGAACCAATTGGGAGTAATGAGGGGGAGGTAGAGGAAATTTAATGAAATTTTAGCTGAAACAATTGAAAGATATTCAAATCATATACTTTTAAATCATTTACATGTTTCTGTCAAACTTGAAAGGAAATAATAATTCAAACCAAGATTTGAAATCTTGAGGTAAGTTTGTGTTTTGGTCCTTAGCCGACTCAAGGGGTGCCGCCTATGTAGAGCATTGGTGTTGGAGGGTGTGCCTAAACCAGAAGAGGAGGAGAAAGAGGAAGGAGGAACAAAAGAAGGTCCAGTCCATCGCAAACGTTTGGGAAAGAGTATATTTACCTTTCGAGGTAAGGGGAAGGAACGTGCAAACTAGGAAGCCTCCATGATCTCCAGAACAACCAAAGGCTTCTACAACCTTTGGTGTGTTGCGAGGCTTCTACAGCCTCCAAAATGTCATGGAATTGCAATTGGGCCAAGGAAGAGTAGATCAAGCACAAAGAAGCCTTCCGTAGGGTAGTGTGAAATGATGAAAGAATCACAGAACAGAGGAACTCACTTGGTGCATTGCAGAAGAATTATGAAACAATGAAACACGTGCTCAAGTGGCTCGTGTGCCCTAGGTATCCCACCCTGTGCTCATGGCAGACTTGCACCATTAAGGTGTTTTGTCAGTCTTAGATTTTTTACATGCTCGTCGGAGAATAAAAATAAATGTTTTGCCATGTTAACCCACATGGAACCAAACGTTTTTCTGGTGTCGACTGGCAAAGAATAAAATTTCAAACACTGTATGCAAACTACATAAAAAAGAAAGCAAGAATTACATAGAAATAAAGGAACATGCAAAAAGTTATATTGTGTTCTCTACAAAATGTGAAGTCTCACCTGATGTTGGATAACCACGGATCCCCAAAATAGAAGGAGAGAATAAGGGGAGATGACGCTAGTGTCTCGTAGAAATATCTTGCTAGTCTCAACCTATCGAAATAAAATCAATTATCTTTAACAAAACTAGAGTATAAAAACATCAACCAAGAAAAAAAAAAATCACCCTATTGTGCAGTGGAGGCTCATTTTTTTATCTAAGAGGAAATACTGAAAATAATGGAAGAGAATCTACAGAGGATGTCATCAGTAACAGATTTAAGATTTTCCACAAAACATCCCTTCAATTTATGCAAGGTGATTCTTCTTCTTACAAGATAAAACTGGATCTTAGATGTACCAAATGGTCCATACTACAATGAACAAAATCATCAAAGTGAGGAATAAAATATGAACACAGTTTATATGCAAGTTGGACACGAGCAAAATGTCCTCGTGTCTTTCTTCTGACAATAGAAGCTTCCCAGACTACTGGAATGGAAACAAACAAAACTTGGTAAACCTTTCTAAGAACAATGTTGTCAAGCTGTGATTCTCAAATATTTTTTTGAGGTCAAGCACATGAATCCAGTAATTGAACTTTATGTAAGGTAATTCCAGTAGAGTTTTCCTTGGTCTTCCCCAATCCAAATGCCTTCAACAAGTCTATTCCATTGAACTTGTCTAACTACATAATCTATAAGTTGTCTAACATGTGCATAACATCTTTATGTATCTTCTCACATTTTATCATTCGTTAGAGTTGTACCTAATTGCTCATAACATAAACATATTATGTTATTTATTATTTATAAACTCATATATAGTTATATATATCGAATCTTGTTGTATTGAAAACTTAAAAGAGATTATTCTAAGATTTGAAGTGATAAATGATAACCAAGCAGAATGCCACAATAAACTTTCAGAATAAGTACTTCTAAATTTATTTCATTTATCATACAATTGTCTCCTTTTTTTTCATAACAAAGAAAGACAGTGGCCTTGATTTGAAATCTAGCAGACCAAGAAACACTAACTAGTTGTAGTTCATCGCTGTGCTATATACTCAGCATTGAGAAGCAATCATCAGAAGATTCCAAAGACAACCAACAAAGCACATACTACTGAGCACTTCCTCTAACATTAGCAACCAACAAAAAAAAACTGAAGAGAAGCAAATTTAAGGAACCACCTTTTCAAGGAAGACAAAAAATGGATATCTAAAATGTTCCACGCTATAGTTTATGGAAGAGGGATGAATGTGAACTTCTCTCCTTCCATCATATAATACCATCTGATTCTTCACATTTTGCAACTTAGTGCTAGCTAAAGCTGAATTAACAATGCCTTCTTTGGTAGCAGCAACATTAGGATAGAGCCCTGCACATATAATGGACTGCCACAGGCCACATAAGAATATTGAGAGTTCGAGTGAATAGATTAATGGGAATTAGTTTGCCACAAGGAAGAAGAAAGACAAAGAACAAAAATGAAGATGATTCATACTACAATTGAAGACTAATAATTGATGTGAACATAGCAACAAGCTAATACGAGTTAAAACCAAAGGACCAATACAGAGAGAGCTAATTCATTAATTTTTCGGTGGATTTCAGAAAATATTGAAAAGTGGCCCTCTCAACATTCTACATAGGCGAGAAGGAGCCAGCTTTATGTGACTTTATTATCTTTGATAAAAGAACAGATAAATATTGTTATATATTCTTCTATTTTTTGTGTTTTAGGCTTTACCTCGTGAGATCTATTGTTTTCAATGCATTACTATCTCTTTGCTATTATAATTTTTCCAGGTGGAAATTTAATACTGCAAGAAATTTCTTTCAGGAGACCATAACCATAACTAATTGTAGTGCATAAGAGTGATGAAAAAGACAAACATGCTGATCCTCAGATATTAGGTTACTAAAAGATTCAATTATCAGAAAGCCCTGTTTACAATTTACATGCATCAGGGAACAATTACCTTAATGAGCGACGCATGATTAGCATACAAGTTAAACGGTTGAGACATGTCAGAAAGCCAACTATCAAGCTTCTCTCTCCTTCTCGCATCACTCTGTTCATAGAATTGCATTAGCAAACAAATAAAACTATTGAATTTGGTACAATAATAAAAGAACTACTAAAACAGTTATTCAAGTAAGATACGTAGATGCAGAGAAAGAAGATATTTCATGCAATAGCTAAAAATAATGTAGCAAAGTTAGTTGGAGATGGGAACTAAAAGGCTGTTTCTCATTAGTTTTGGCATATCAAATGACTTCATAAGGGCACGGATGATGTATGGAGGAACATAATCTGGTCTTCTTGATCAAGAATCGAGGCAAAGGTCTTCACTTGGCTTACACTTCATGGTAGATTAAACGCCAGAGATGTTATGTGGTGAAAGCATGTACCCATTGCAGATTTCTCGTGTCCTGTGTTCTAATGGTGTGGATGAAACAATTCACTATCTTCTTTTCTTGCCTATGAGTCCAAGCAGACTGGAAATGGATCCAAAGTTTTTTTTTACTTCAACCAGACAGATTTCAGGAGAGGGTCTTCCACAGTAAGAGAATCAGCTAGTTCAAAAGAGAAGAAAACTCCTAACACAGTTATGCAGCCTTGGCTTCACTGTGTCTGAAGACTTCATTACGCAAAGATCTTCAACTTCAATGCTGGGTATCTATATCACATGTGACCTGATACTTTAGGACAGTGAAGGGTTCGTTACCTAATGCTGTTAAAATGAAATACTATCGTCTTATGACACGCCTACAATACCTCATCCTCAATTTAGGCTAACAACTAAATGTCTCTATTCTACGTTCTCCTCTATGTATATTTATGTAATATGTGGGTATTAATAAAAGAACCTTTATTCACTGAAATCCCTTTTTTAGAAAAAGAAATTCATGATAAATCTCAAATCTAAAACAACAATTGCAGTAAATCCACTAGACCAAAATCTCTATTAGTCTAATATCACTATTATATCCCCTCAACCTAGAGCATAGATACTATATCTAACTAGTTACCAAACAAGAGATGTAGACTAAGACTATTATGAAATGAATATATAATATTCACACACAAGCAAAACAAGCTTAAGTTAATGGAGCCACGTAGTCAATGATCCCACAAACTCAAATTAAAAATTTCTCAAAATAGTTGATGCCACACGTAGATACTGAAATCACAAGTAGAGGTTGCTAGTGGTGGTGCCCGCATCCATATGAGGTGGTTGAGTTAAGATGCAAACAAAGATTGGTAGTGGTGGTGCTTGCGTCCGCGTGAGGTGTGGTCCTAAACAGGCTATTAAATCACGAATAGAGGATGATAGTGGTGGTGTCTGTGTCCACGAAGCGAGGGCATTAGCAGGCTATCATATTGACAATAGAGGACGGTGTTGGCGATCCTCAAAACTATCATAGGCAAATGATCAAGTTGAGTAGTAATTGGTTGTGGCAATACTCTCCTCCACCTGGTTCCAATATTGGAAGGGTAGAGGCATGTTCTCCTTTCACCTGATTTCAACATTTCGGATCTTTAAAGGAAAAGTCCCTGCTCTCTGATCCCCAGGATCTCCTTCACCTACTTAACGAACACAAAAAGCTCACCTTCTTGAACAGAAATAAGATATTGTTAGAACTACATATATGGGTTTACACCCACTAGACCAATAACCCAAACAATCAAATATCTTTTCTAGTTTCAAAATAGTGATAAGGCCAAAGATAATGTACAGGAAAAAAATAGAGAAAATACAAAGGATGATGGGCAGTGTGCTAGTTGTACCAATCCCAATACTATATGAGACTATGCCTAGACAGTATCTCAGTATTATTGCCAATATTGAGCTGAGATTTTAGACAAAAACAACAATTAATCATAGCTTAAAATATTGGACCGAGAACTTACTTGGAAATGCTTTGGCAAATCAACAAGCCTGATATCTGCTAGCAAGCACCCAAACTGTACTCGCATATCCCTGCCAAATTGATTCCCATGTCATAAAATCCTCCTTGTTAGTTAATAAAAGTGAGCTAAGGGCATTTTGATCGTGTTGTTTGTGTTTGTTCATAGAATGTGCGGAAACTAAGGCCGTTATCATAAAAGATAAGATGACTCAAGACATGATTTGAAGAATCACAGAGAAAAAAACATTACAAGTTGATAAATCTTTTGTATAAAAAAGAGAGAATGTAGAAAAATCAAAAAGAAAATTCTATAAGTAACTAATCCTTGATTAAAGAATCACCTTATCATGTACATTACAGAGCTGTTCAAGAAAAAAGAATGACAAAATTCTTGGGCAGATCTTGCGCCATCCTGCAATGTTGTGAACATTCAGCAAATGCTATCCTGAAGTTATTTTCAAAGAATATTAATGTCTGCTAGTAAGTCTGGATGCAGTCAGACTAGTGAGTGTGATAAACCTGTTTCCATTCACTAACAGAAGAGATAACAGAACAGGTAGATGGGAGTGGAATCTGTTGGAATATAAAAAGATAACTTGACCTGATGCAATATTCTGGCCCATTTATTATATGCAATAATCATTAAGAGATGGTCTGATTGTCTAAAACTCTCATCCAAAGCAGATTTATTGTCAAGATTGCTACTTAATAATAATAATTTTGCCCGCTCTACGTTTTGTTTCTGCAGCATAAACAAATTAGGCATTAACATAAATTTAAACAGGAATCTGTGTTTCAAAAACATCATCCAGTCATATGAAGATATAAATATACCTCATCTTTAGGATACACAAATGGGAACTTATAACTTAAAAAGGCTGCAAGTGAAAGAATTGGTGATAAGCAACCAAATATTGCACCATACAACATCATCTGCAAAAACACATTTGCAAGGGTCTTAATAATTTGAGTAAATTTACTCTTTAAATCTTTGCATAGCATTTGATGTCTAAGCAAGATCAGCATGACGAAATAAATAAGAAAGACAAGACAACAAAATCAGTTGATACTGATAAGGAATATCCCAACTGAAAAGTATTGACAACCACTTATTCAATTTTCCTGAGAAATAGAATTTCACAAAGATTGAAGAGAAGTTGAAAAACACACTCAAAAACCAATGCAGATAGTTAAAAACTAATGAGTTTACAATAGAAAATTGATGAAATTCATTTAAATTTGAATAAATATAGAACAAACATAAATGAAATGGACTTAAAATTTGGTCAAACTAAGATAGCTTTGAAAAACTGGATCAATTTAGCTTCTTAAAAAATTGCCTTGCCTTGCCACAACTCTAAATTCACCACACTACATGAGTTATTCATCAAATGTTTTTATCTGAATCGAGAGAGATTATTAAGGATAAGAAAAAACACAATAATTTCCATCATGAAGCTGGCCTTTAACTAAAAACTAGCTAGTGACCCAACCAAACCAAATAACATTAAATATTAAACAATAAAACTTTCATTAAAAATATAATGTGATTTAATAATCTATAATAAAAATATGATTATATTAATGGTTCTAATCTATTTTTTGTATTTATTAATTTTTATACTGATAAATGACATGTAATAAACATTCTTAAAGATTTTAGGACATCTATTAAAATCTCATATATGAAATTGTTTTTTATATCTTTCTCATTTTTTTTTCTTTTTTATGCTGATTCTGATTTTAGTGATCCTACTGATCCAATATGATCCATATTTAGATTATTTGACTGTCCAATCCTAATCTTGATGATTATTTTGCTAACTACAGCTAGGACATCTCTATTAGCAAGTTCTTGGCACCCTTATTTATCATACATAATCTCTAAACAAATGATGATCAATGCACCATCATGCAAACACAACACACATTAATACTTATGGTTGGGTCAGTAGCTGTTATATCAAGGCCGTATTGAACCAACATAATATAGATCCAGAATTGTACTAGTGGGCTCGAGTTAGGCCTCTATTGAGGCCCAAAGAGGATTCAGTTTGGTTACCTAGAAGATAGTTAAACCCTCCTAAATCTTTGGTCTGAATGATGATGTCCCAATCATCATCTTGCCCTATAGCAATCACCTTACCCATCCACAAATTCCTAATGAAAACACAGGTAGAGCGTTGAATGTTACCAATCAAATCAAAGCTTAAGTTTGCTAACTGATAATAAACTCTAATGGAAACATAGTTACAAGAGAAACATTCCAAACGTTAACCCCATGAGCAAAATGCATTGGCCATAGTAACATTAGTAGGACATACTGATAGTGTGAAAAAGGAAGAAAAAGATGTTTGTCAGAAATGC
Organism: Zingiber zerumbet; assembly: GCA_037833815.1. NCBI lineage: Eukaryota > Viridiplantae > Streptophyta > Magnoliopsida > Zingiberales > Zingiberaceae > Zingiber > Zingiber zerumbet. The sequence continues at coordinate 249,996 of JBBMJZ010000060.1, forward strand.
AATTAGAGGTCCATTAATTAGACAACTATGTATCTAGAATCTAATGAGATGATTTAAATGTATGGGATAAGCAGAAAATGGATGTGCCACTATGAATCACAAAAAAGTCAAACTAGGACCAGGCACTGGTGACAACTTAAAATTGAAGGAAGCAAGAATATTCCTTAATAGGAACTGCATCGATGGAACTAAAGCCAGTGTGACTTTGAGCTGATAAACCATCCTAAGAGCATGAGGCATCATTTATCTAGGTCATACTAGCTATGTCTAAATGATTGCCAGGTCTGTAGCAAAGGAGAGAACAGCACATTCTGGCATCTCCAAATTTTCCCAGAATAAAACCACTTGGGATTATGATCGTTGCAACCTTGCTAATGACCTCCACCACTGTGAAATCCTCCTGTTCCGGCAACTGCGAGATCCCAGGATGATAGCAAGTGGCAGTAGGCTGCAGTATCGACATGTTCATATCTAAAACGGATGAAATACATGAGCCTCCTAAAGTCAAGTGAGAGAAGTTCAATTCTGAAGTAATAACATAGAACATATCAGTGAGGATCTTGTTAAAGTGATCCTGCTTGACCCTAACATCTAATGCGGCCTAGAAGACATCCTTGCCTAGAATCAACCTGTGTGCTTCTTCATCTTCAACTATTGCAATTGGAACAGATTACTAATCATGTCAGTTGTATTGGTTTTTGGCTTAGTGGAGTTTTTGGTCAGCAGTTATTTAAATCCAACCCCTCTTATTACTAATCCCTTAACTTTGTCACTTCCTCATAATTTATGGTGTATGAATATATAGAAATATAGATGCAAATATATAATGTGTATGAATATAAATGTAAAATTATAATAGTAAGTAATACATTTAAGGTGGGCCTCATAATTGTCCATAAGTTAGCACATGCCAAAAGAATAAATCAGCCTCAATATATGACAATGGAATATTGAATGAATGTGATACATCAATGATTCGCATAACAGCACAGTTGCATGAATGTGCACCTTTCCAATCAATACATCCACAGGTAACTTTGCCAAATGAGATCCAAGAGGTGTTAGCTCCTCATTTTCATTCAACGCCCCAACCTAAACAAACCCAAGATATGAAAACAAAACTATGTTAACAATTTTGTGTAAATGGAAATGATATTATTTCATTTGATGTTACTTCTGAACCATGAACCACAATTCAATTGGTTATTAAATTGCATTTATCGATGATATAAAAGCAATATGGCAGCCATGACAGCACCTTATACAGCACGTCCAGTGCGGAACAAATAACATCTTCATGTGGAGGTTCTATAGCCTGTAAAACACAGAATGTGCTTTCAGATTTATGCCAAGAAAACATTCCAAGTAAGAGAAAGGTCACATATGGTTTCTAATGAGTATTACCTGCAATAGAAATGCTTTTATATCTCCCAATGAAAGAGACTTTATTTGAAGACACAACTCTGTCAATGGCATCCTCACCATCTCAGGTACCTATCAAAAGTAAGTTCCTACAAAATTATATTTCTTTCGACAAAAGAATAGTAACGATAAAGCATGGAGAAAAGAAATCTCTGGACACAACATCAGCAGAACTTGTTAACGAACTAAGTAATTTAGCTAACTGAAGATGCTTCAAATAAAGGAGAGCTCTTCTACGACACATCACACATACTAAAGCTCTACCATATACGAGGCATCTTCCACTAAAGTAGTGCATCCTTGACTCTATCCTCGCGCAAAGCTACATCAAATTCTGCAAAGACAGCCACCAATCCACAACTTTGCAATGTCACCATGGATCACAGCAAAGTGCATTTCAGTCTTCTACCAACAACTCAGAACTAAGAAACTAGGTCATTCTTTTAAATAGGCTGGTTGCTGCTTCCTAATACCTCTTATTTGACTCAGTTTATAATAGAAATGTGTTCTCCTGACCCCCAGCTCAGTATGGAGACATCACTTCATGTTCTAAGTTGGTAAGTTATATGAGGTATCCACTTATCCCAAAACTCTATGCTGTTAAGTTCAAATCTATACTTGTATATTGATAACACTGGCCCTGAATTGGATAGGTATACTAGATTGAATTGGCCCAAGCCTAACATGTAGACTTCTATGTTAGCAAGTTGGTGTCCACCAAATGACATTATCAAGTGGCGATATGCAGTCAAGGGAATTAGGTGTCATGACAATGCAAGTATGAATTTGGTCACATGCCCCCGGGGAAAAACTCCTCCCACCCCCTAGCCACTTGGCAGTCGGCTATAAGCCGACCCTATGATTTACCTCCCTTCACATAACATCGGTATGGGCTATGAGAGGCGCTTGAGGTGAGCATAATCACTTTTGCTACAAAAAGTATAAATTTGGTCTCCAATAAGTCAAAGTAAAATAGTTTTTGGTTTATCACTGACAGGATATGAAAATCAGACCTGCCAAGGTTCAAAAATGCAACATACCACCAATAAATACCACCCAGATCCCATGAGGGATCGTTTTAACAATCCAATTCAGGCAATACTAGTGTTAGTATGGTACAATATGGTACCCATATTAATTCATGCACTCCCAACCCTCTGAAACTCATTTCTCAAATCTCTCTCAAGTGAGAATAAACTATAATCTCAATATGTTCATCTTATATACAATCTAGATTTATGACTTTCTATTCTGATGCATAAAAATGCAATTTCAAATGAGAAAAACATTTGGCATTGGCCTAAATGAGCCATTGCGTACCAACTTATACTGAGTTTTCACACAGTATAAAGGATTGATCTGATCCAGAATCAAAAGTTTCACAAGACTGAGAATATCAATGTTGCATGTTTATGCATCTGTTTCAGTTGCTTGTTAACAAGAATCATTTAAAAGATAGTATAAACATCAAAATAAAATAATATGATCATCTGTAGCACGCACATGATTTGTATCCTATACATAGTCACAAAAAATGCACTAACAGGTTGAACATTTATTCTTAAACTTTCTAAATTTCCGTCTGGTGGAACAGAAAGGAACAACGCATAAGTAAATTAACTCTTCAATATAATGCAAGGAAAAACCTGAAAGGAGCGCATAAGTTTCTCATATCTATGGCAAAATTAACTCTTCAATATAATGCAAGGAAAAACCTGAAAGGAGCGCATAAGTTTCTCATATCTATGGCATGTGTATAAGCAAAAACAGGTTCCAGCTTTCACACGTCCAGCTCTTCCTCGACGTTGTTTTGCATTGGCCTTAGATATCCAATCCTCTACCATGCTTGACATTTTCTGCAACATGCATTATTGCTTATAGCCTTATACAAAAGAAAACTGATAAAGATGCTTACCTATCTTTCTTAATCAGCTACTCTGATACTATGACTTTTCATTTATTCCTTCCATACCAATGTAACTGACCAGATGGCCTAACATTAACACTCGAAGTCGTATAGCAATCCCCCATTAATCATGTAAAACTTTTGGAAACCTCCATGTCAAGAAACCAGTTCCGGGCTATGGATCTTATTATGCCATTGATTTCAACAAACAAGATCCAAATAATTGAGGTTAACGACATGGTCTTATAATGGTTATCAAAACCTAAGAAAAAGTTCATTGCTTGCAGATTTTAGGTTGATCATTTGTAATATTTTTACACAGGTTATGGTCCACTCCAAATTCAAATTAACAATAATTATCATAAAGGGTAATTTCCATTCGATGAAGTTTTAAAACAGCCCAATCACTTCAATCCCCCTACCAAAGAACAAAATATATTAACAGCACATAAGAAGACACATTAATTAACCTCAAAAAGATAACACACAAAAATTATGATAGATTACCATCTCTAGCCACCCGATCTCCTTATTGTAACTCTAGCAGAAAATAAAATACACATAAAAAACATCCTGGCGAAATTCCCTTCATTACTATGAGAACATTTATAATGAACATTGCTTATAATCTGCTGTGCTACCAAAATAGCTATCTACATGCTACAAGAAGATCATCATATGCAACAAGAAGATGCTCATGATAGCTTAACTCTGAAATTCATCAGACTATATTTAACAATTCCCATTGTCTCATTTTAATTTTAAAGTTTTCATGGATTATAATCAAGTGTTGGCATCTCATTTTAACTTTCAACTTTTGTCCTAACCTGGATTCAGAGTCAAAAATAGCTCAAACTACAGACAAAAAAGGGATAACCATTCACAACCTTGGCATAACTTATTCATAGCCTGAAAGAATAAGAAACATCAAACCTTCTGAGCATTATAACGCATCTCTTTATGCTTTCCAACATCAACCACATAGATCACATCATCAATTGTTATACTAGTCTCTGCAATATCTGTAGCGATAATAACCTGGAAAAAATTAATAAGGTTGAAAGTCAACAAAGGATATCACCAAATCACTCACTCATGAACCAGAGTGAAAGCAATGTGAGAAAAGCAAATGAAAAATGAAAGTGCAAATTAGCTTTAATTTACAACTATGTGGTAAGTACCAACAACAACAATCATGAATACATATGCAAACACATCAGAACATGACTCTGGCACCTGACACAAGTGGCACAAACATAGGAGACGGAAGAAGTTTGAAATTAGAAGTTATTCTTGTGTTGTAGAAGTGGATTCACTATATGTTTATAGTTGTAGTAATGTAGTTAGTTCTTGGACATTGAACCCATAATATAGATATGGGAAAACGTAAAGTAGTTGAAGTTTGTCTAGTTCTATCTGTTATAAGATCTTTGAGTTTTCTCTTGGTGAACTGATCATCCCCTTCTGACCAATCCATCAACGGCTGACACTATCTAGGACCATACCAGCTATAGGCATGAATAATGAACAAATGGCTTTAATTAACTATAGTAGATGCCCAGTAATATTTCAAACTTAGACGCGTGGTAATGGTGTTAAGTAATTACATCCCGTAAAGTATTCTTATAGTACATGTAGCAAAATTAAGTTATTGGAATAAATCAGATTATGAGTTCCTAGTTTGACTAAATAACAACATATTTAGTAAAAAAGATACTGGCAGGGATAGGATAAGCCATAGTAACCACCAAGATTAAGTAGGAAAAATATAAGAAAGATGATGTAATTGAACACCAGAAGTAGGAAGCCACAATGGAAATTTTGGCTCTAGATTCAAATTTTCAAAACAAACCAGTAAAACTTCGTCATCTAAGGCAATGAAAATACAAATACCAAGACATTGCATTAAGGGCAACACCAACCACTCTTAACTTTCAAAATCACAAATCACTTGAACAGTTTCTTTGCCTAAAATGAAATACTACAAACTATTGTATCCATCTATCCGATAGCAGGTAACTAATCATTGTTGGAAATTGGAATATATGACGAAATCCTACAAACCATGAATGCATATTTTGCATGTGCTGCTAGGTAACAGATGTAATTAAAGTTTAATGAGTGCTCATAGGTAAAGCACCGAATTTAGAGAAGTCCACCAGGGTACTGACTTCAAGTCAACCAATAAGCCTTGTGATTGACCTACATCAATAGCACAGGTCATTGGAAGTTGACTCCACTGGTCAATAACCGGAAATTTTAGACACGCCTTGATTTCTTTGTGCTACATAAAGAACATATTGTAACAGAGGATAGGAAGAAAAGAAAAAAACCAAGCTAGATGATTGATGTGTTATTAAATATTTTTTAGTCATAAGAAAACACCACAAGATTTCGAAAGCTCCAAATTTCAAAATAAACCTCTTCTAAAATAAACCCATAAAAGTTAACATCAACGTGCTTTCAGCATCTTTCTGCATGGGTGCCTACTTCTAAATGGCGTTACACATCTCTACATTGATGTTGAATGGTACAGTTTGTCCATTTCACAAGATATGGAATGGTATTTTGATCATTGAATCAAATGAGCTTCTTAATAGAGCTTATTGTGAATTAATCAAGAGCTCAACTGCAGAATTGGTTAGAAAGAATGTAAAATTTTGCAAGAAGATGAAGCTGTATGCCATGGAGTGGTGAAAGGGAAAAATTCAACGGCCGTGTGATAAGGAAAATAAAATCATGTTACAAGTTGACTGCAGTTAAGAGTGAGAAGTATTACTGATCCATACAAGCTAATAGAGCATGGAAACAAGCCATTGCATATTTGATTCATGTTTTTACCCAATTCACACTTATTTAACTATTATCTTGGATGTGAAACACAAAATTTCAGATACCAAAAACTAAATGATGTACCTATCAGAACATTATAGTATAGGATAGGATACACATCAAATAGTTTGGTATTGGACGAAGAGTTTAGATCATCTCTGAACCATCAGAAAAACTTTGAACTCTTACGATAAGTTTTATTAATCTTTCAGAAGTCAAGAAGCCCGAAGACAATAATGAAACTATCGACAAGGTGATGCAATTAGAAATAACTTAAAAGACAATAGCAAATGATGTAACAAGATAATCAACAACATGACACATAAAGCACAGTGAAAGATACCTTACGAATATTCTGAGGCGGGGTCGAAAACACCTTTTTTTGGTCCAGAGATGAAAGAGAAGAATGAAGAGGTAGAATCCAATCAGAGGACACTCCTCCAAACTGAAAGGAAGCAGTTAGCATATCTACTAGCAAGTCAATTTCTGCAACTCCCTGTTAGCAATCATGTCAACTAGTAAAGAGATACAAGAATAAAAATTAAAGACATCATTGTAAATGGAGAATATGGAGTATATTCCAAATAACATACTGGAAGAAAGACAAGAATAGCACCCATGGGATAATTCTCATCAATGAAGCATATCAAATCTTCAAGAAGGTCAAAGTCAATTACATCTTCATTTAAATGCTTCTGCAAAGAAGAATTCAGTATGAGAACAGCAATGTTCATTAAACTAAAGCACCAATTACATTCCAATAAACCAAATTTTACCAGATTTTTGCAAGTTCTCTCGCTGTATGATGTGTATTGATCAGGAAAATAATGGGGATTAACATAATCTTCGGAAAGTAAAGATTCATCACCCCAAGAAGATAAAACTGCATTTCTTTTTCCTCTGTGATTATCCACGACCTTGTTTTTTAGCTGTACAACAAAGAGCAGTAAGAATCCGGATAATAAAATATTTCATTGAAATCTTCAAATAAACAATCAACTGTAACATCAATCCAAATCAAGTTGCTATGGCAAACAAAGTTGAAAAAACCTCATAAAAAATCATTGGTGCAGAATTTGAAGATTGTGGGCAGCATAAAGAGTCTCATAATCTCATCACAAGATATACCTCCCATAATCTGAGTGGAGAAAACGAATATTTCTTTACCTTATGTCTAGCTATTGTCATGGATGTTCCTGATGCTCTAGAATCTGACGCTAGACAATAGTTGAGTTTCTCATAAACATCCTCAAGAAAGTAAGTTGAAACAGGATGTGTTCTTCCTTCTGCAATAATCACTGGGCAATGTCCAAAGTACCTTGAGAACAAACTTGAATCAACTGTTGCAGACCTGAACAAGTAAACAAATAAGAAACAGGGCATGTTTACTTTACAAAGGAAATAAAATAAATGAAATGACATGAAGAAGATACATGAGAACCACTTTTAACTTTTGTCCACCCCGATCAGATTGCTTGTCAATAAGGTTCTTCAAGACAATAAGTAAAAAATCAGCCTGAAAGAGAAATAAACAACCATAAGTTGCATGTGAAAACTGTTATGGTCTGTTTGGGAGGAGGTGAGGGAATGGGAAGGAAGGGGAAATAAGGGGAAGGGAAACTTTGAACCTTGTTTGGGAAGGAGTGAGGGAAGGGAAGGAAAGGTA
>JBBMJZ010000060.1:257921-273282 GCA_037833815.1 Zingiber zerumbet
GTTACCCATGGAAAGAGAGATTTTCTTACACCCCGAATTGGGGTGTAAGGAAGGGGAAGGGAAAATAAAAGATTTTTATTCCAATTTTATCCCTGTTCTTAATAGTTTAAGAAATTTTCCAATTTCTAATTTTGCTATGTTGCTGGAGTCCAATTTCCTCGCCTTTTTCACAGCTCGCTTACTGCCAGATCATCAGAGGAGGGGATCTGACACATCTTTTAACTGAATTGAAGAGAGAAACCATTTTTATTGTCAAAATTTAAAAGGATATCTACTATTTTTTAATTTTACCATCAAAATTTAATAAGTTTTCAAAGAAGAGAAATTCTCGTTATCAGTGTTATCTTTCAAATTTTTTTATTTAAGGTATCTAAAATCATTATTTTCATTATTTCTCATTTAATTACTTGATTATCGGTCATTCATTGTTTTATTATGAATAGTATAAAAAGATTAATTTTTTATTAAAAAAATAACTAATTTAAATCATAATACAAAAAAATAATTTTATTATTAAAAATATCTAATTTATATTTATAAATAAATATTAATATTATGAAAAATGTCTAATTTAAAAAATAAGGGTATTTTTATAACTTTATCTATTTAACCTTCATTCTCCTTCCTTTTCTCCCAAAGAAAGTAACACATGTTGCGTTAATAAACCTTCCCTCCCTCCCAAACAAGTAGAAATTAAATACTTTACTTTCCCTCACTTCTTCTTCCTTCCCCTCCCTTCCCCTTCCGTTAATGAACCTTTCCTCACTCCATCCAAACAGAGGGTTAGACGTGTTGCATTATTAAGAAGTTACAATTACATCTTGAATATTTTTTTTCTCCACTTAGTATCACAGTAGGTAGTCTAGGATTAGGATTTACGAAAATCCTCCCTTTTATGGGGAGGCCATTAGTTTAATATGACAGCACAACCTTGCCGGCCTTCACAATCATAAAAGTCATCATCTTTCTCCACCTATTTCAGGTCGTTATCTCCTTTGCTCTTCTGTACTTGTATTCGCTATAATTCCTACCTCATCCAAGAACTAACATCTAAGATCTACACTACATACTGTAAATCTGCAGTAACCTCTGACAGCAAAGCCTGCCAATCAATTGAAGAAAAATTGTTGATATACAACAGTTTCCGGTAGATCAATAGTATGTGCCACTCAAAAAAAAAACACACATCTTATGCTTCTTTCCCCCACACTCAACAACCATCAGAGGACAAACCCAACCACCCCTGTGACCCAACCGATCCCCTAGCATCCACTAAAAGCAAAAGGTAAAGTGCACGCTTCCACCAGATGTCCTAGAAGCCAAAGCATGCTCCCCTCAGCTTCAGCTAGAACTAGTAGCACATTCGTTCACTGCAAAAAATAACTCCCGAGACATATCATCAGCTATTGTGCCCTCTCCAATTTCAGTGTCATTGTCTCCCCATGGTTCCATGTCATACCCAATTACCAATGGTAGTGCCAGCATGCAAAACATGGCCTTTGTTTTAGACCATGAAGCCCCATCACCCTGCACTCCCATCATCAAACCATCCAAGTCATTCAGTACCTTCACAACCATAACTGCATACAGGTCTCAAAGCTAGCTTTAGCACACATTATCAACATTCCGTCGTCCTTTAGCACCTTAACCATTACTCTATGCATGTCTGAAACTTAGTTTGCTCTCTATAAGCCTTGGTGGCACACAGTAGTGAAGAAAGAGGGCTATGAGTAGGATGAGACTCTTGCTGATTAAATAAAGTGCACAAATATTCACGCTTACTGGGTTGCAAGAGGGCAGAGCTATGAGTAGGATGAAACTCTTGATGATTAAATAAAGTGCACAAATATTCACACCTAGTCCAGAATTTTTTATCATAAAAATTAAACTATTATAAAAATGGCACTTACTTGAAAAAAAACACGAGAAAAGGCTAATATTGAAGAGAGAGAGAGAGAGAGAGGTAAATTTTACAAAAAAAAAAACAAATGAAAAAAAGTAAATAAATGATGAGAGATCTACGGAATCTAATAATCCATGATCATACTATATGTTTCTCTTTTTCTCCAGTTTATCTCAAGTTGATGAATAGTTCAATTCTATCATTGCTCATTCATCTTGTGTATGATTTAAGAAGAAATAAGGGTCTATCTGTTTCAGCATCTCTTCTCAGGCAATTAGTGTCAAATTTTGATTTGTCTCTCTTGACATCTTTGCCATCTCGATAAAATGATCAACAGCTTAATCTTCTCCCTGCATTTGTCCTCTATCAAAGTAATGATTGGAACCTTGATCTCATTTTTATCCACAACATTTTATTCATTGGTTGCAAATTTGAAAAAATAGATTAGTCATTAATCTCTGTCATCTTACACAATTCTGTCTCAACCAGATGTCAATTTCACTAGGTCTCTCTCAATATCATTGCAACCTTATCTATATCATTCTACAACCACACAAGTTGTCATTTTATCCTTTCAAACTTTACAATGTGAAGACTGACACCAATTTCATCTACTATAGTCCAACCATCAATCTTGAGCACTAAGTTGATATGCTTCTCATTTGTTGCACTAGAACCTTCATTTTTGTGACATGCTTGACATGGATAATATCAATGTTCCAACTTGGAGTTTTATAGAAGAGATGATTGAGTCCTGTACACATATATTGATATAGTAGTTCTCAAGTCTAAGAATAATACAATCAATATTTTAACTCAGTTGACTACATTAAAGTTCATATTCACTTAAAATTCATTGAAGCTCCCATCCATAGAAAAAAATAGATCATGGTTGATGGTTCAGAATCTTGGACCAATAGAGACTAGGCTTGGAGCTTTATTGAGCAGTATACAGGAATTGACCATTCATGTTGATCGCCAGTGGACGTGTTCAGAGCAGCAGGCACGTAACAATTATCCTTTAGTGAATATAAGAATAAAGCAAAAAACCCATGGACATTAGATCGGGGCTTTCAAATCTTATCTTACCAACTATATACCACGAAGGGAAAAAACAAATTTGGTTCTTGAAAACGATATACCAAATTTATATTCTCTAATATTGCCCTGTTTTATTCTGCTAGCTACTGGATGTTTCAAACAATTGGATGGTACTATTAATTAATAATCTAATCAGTCTGAAAACACTACATGTTCATCTTGACAATCTCTTCTTCTAGCATTCTTTTTCATTAAGCAGCAATGAGAAAAGTATATTAGATTACACAAGATTACAAGCTAAAAAAAACGAACACGTGAATAGGTAGAAACCTAGAACTCAATAAGAACAATAAGAATATAAAACCATAAAACAACAAACTTACCAAAAGTGATCTCTCATGAACTTCATCAACTATGACATGCGTGATTCCAGACAAGTTCTTGTTATCCTGTATGAACCCACATGCACAATGAGAACAGAATTGAATAGCTAAGTATGTTATATGGACTTGGGTATGATCATCTAATACAAATATTGATGGTGGTGTTGGATACATCAAATTACCTAGATCCATACTCATATGTGAGTTTGACTAACATAGAAAAAGGAACTTAGGGCTATAGGGAATACAAAATTTTAATTTTAGTTTAATTTTGATTTTTAAAAAATAGTTGGCATTGAAATAATTGTCAAAAAAACATTTGGTGCATTGCTCTAATTTCTCCAATACTTTATGTACTATAGGTAACCATTTAAAAAAAAAAGTAAATTCTATATTTAAAACTCCAATAAACACTGAGAAAGGAAGTTCTCTTTGAACATTTTGTAATTGTTTTTTTCATTATTTGCTATTCATTATTGTTACAGAGAATTAATTATAAGTTAAATAAGAGTCACACTAACAAAATATGCATGTCATAGGAGAATACTAATAATTGCTCAACTGTTTTTCATAAATATGACTTTCATTTTAACAAATATAAAAATATCCTGTTCATTTAAAAGGAGACACCACTGGAAGTTAAAAAAAAATGCTTAGACGCTAAGAATGAAAAATAAATCATAGCAAAAAATATTCTTCTTTATTTCATAAAGAATATGCAATGGAAACACAATTTCCTCTCCAACCAAATAGCATTTCAATCAAATTGATACACAATTATTTTTGCTTTGATCTGCCAAGCGTGATTTTAAATTTTATGCTTAAAAATTGAAATCCATTTTTATTTCTCAACTTTTTCTTCTCAAGAAACACAAAAAATATTTTAAAAAAAATCTTTCTCCCAAGAAGGCCTAATTGTCCACGCTCTCTTTTCTTTCAAAAATAAAGATAAAGGGAGAATAACTTGGAACAATAAGGATGCAACTACACTAGTAATAAAAATATCAAAAGGGTAGAAAAGTTGCAAATACACCAAGGTCAAGAGGAGGTCTCATGCCCAATCAACTCAGCTAGAAGTCAAAAAAGTTCCACTTGATTTTCTATTCCAACTACTTGACTAAAGGAGTTCCCTGACTATAATGCAACTGAGCATGCATGGAATTTTATAGAAGCAATCATATCATACACTTAGATCCACACCTATGTTAGATACTTAGCACTTAACATGGCACAAACCAAATCCTAGAATTAAAGTCACTCAAGAGGCTCAAGCTAATGTAGAGTGGGCCTAAGGCAGCATATATGACCATCATCGACATCATGTGGTCGAGTGTCACTAGGAGCAGGAAAAGAGGAAATACCACCAAAGAAGGAAAGAAAGATCAAAATTTAGGCTAGGGTCATTGTATGGATAGAGGGGGAAGAGCATGTAGAAGTGTAGGGGTGAGCTAGATTTGCATGCTAAGGGGATCAACAAAGAAGGGCGAAGATGAGGAGGTCAAACTTCTATGGTGCAGTGGCATATAGGACTCTAACATAACACCTATTATCCCATGTGGAACTACACCTATATATAATAACACCCATATTAGTTTCAAAAAATCACTTTACAGTAATCTGATTGTGCATTAAAACGGCATGTAATTTACTCATTATAATGTGGCATTCTCAATAATCTGATGTTATCTATAGTTAATAGATTACATAATCTAGATTTTTTTTATTATTTAAGAAAGAAATGGTATTGAGTAATTTTATTTTTTTGAAAAATCTATGCACTAAATAATACGATATCTTTCAATTTTTCAAAGAAATTATCAGATTATATTATTTTGTATTCTTGCCCATATTCTAAAATGCATTTACCTTTCAATAACAGTTATCCACTATTCTAATCCCACTGAATATTAAGATTTATGGTTTAGCCAAATCCGAATGCTAGAAATGATTTTAGATACACAAAAAAGCCAATAAGAATATTGATTATATTATGCCCAAAATTTCCAAAGAAAAATGTGAACACAATGGCATAGGAACCTACAGAATTTTTAAACAAAAAATAGGATGGATTCGAAAAATATAAAAATGTCATGGATGCAAACAAATGCTAGTCCCAATTGATGAGCAAATATTACCGATAGTTTACGAAGAAGGATTCCTGTTGTACAGAAGAGAAGTTTTGTTTTATCATTTCTGTAAAAAATACATGCAACAATAATATGAGGATCAAGATTTACCAATATAACAAAACAATTTGTAAAAGGATAATCACCATCATCAATAAATAAATAGTTTTGTAATATACTATCAAGAGTGGCATATAAAAGGGTTCTATTTGTATCCACTTAGCTCACGAACTGAGTAGACGCTTTTCACCTCCAAATTTGTTAATTGGAGACTAAGACTTGGTTTACTTGGAGAGTTGGACTGATAAATAGGAGAAGGGAAAGGGAAAAACATCAACACAAAGAGGGATATAAAGGATCCTGGTTCATACTCCATCCAGTAACTGAATACATTTTTGACAGATTTGAATGAATAGGTTATAGAATCAATAAAGAGAACAATTTGTGAAAGTATCACATACACAAATAAAAAGAATTTATTATGAATATTGTTCTGAACAATTTCCTTCATCCGCCTTAATCTTGTTTGAAATAATGGTAGTTCACAGAACTATGCAACTACATCAAATTAGTGACGAAGAATTTCAAACCCAGTTTACAGGTATATAGGTTCATGCAATTCATTTTTGAATAGACTTTAAACCAATTCAACCAGTTTGGAAACTTGAAAATCAAAAGCGAGAATAACCGCACAATATCCATCAGAAATTACAAATTGACCTTCAAGTAAGGTCCTTTAATTATGAAGAGTAGTACATTTTTCTATTTCTGCGACCATAAAGAATTTACACTATAGGGAATAGAATCTAAATAAGCAATAGTTTCGCAATTGGAATTGGCAGGTTGGCAGAACCTTTCTCATCCATTTCCTTTATTGATGTTACCCGCCAATTAGCTCTGTTTTTAACAAAAGTAGCATCATCTCATGCCTCTGCATAAATCAAGGGGCGATTTGTCTACAATTACATTGATTTAATATTTAGAACCAACGTCTTTGGTTGCCGTGACATACTCTAAAAGCAAGGTCCATCGAATTGGTTTCATTACCAAATTTTATAATGATTGTGCAACAAATAATTCTGTTAAGAACTTCAATTTTTACAATAATAGCATATAAAGGGTTTGTCAAGTTGTGACTCGTCTAAATTTTTGTAGTGCTGGCAGCTAAAGTTTCATATATGAAATTCTTGCTTTTTGAGGATCAGGACAAATATAGTGCCAATCCAATTGAGTTGTATACATTGCCAATATATGGAGTGGTACACACAAATCACAATTGTAAAGCAAAGAAAGGCACAGTAGAATAAATTTGATAGTAACGAAATGATCAAATTCACAGAGAAAATTGAACTTTCTGAAAGTTTGAAAATGAAAAATACAGAAAAATGCATTTAGAATCAAAGAAGCATTATTCAAGAGTAAGGAAATTCACCTAACCAAGAATGTGACTCGTAAAAAATGAAATCTTGAATGATTTCAAGTTAATGTGCAAAGACAATGGATCAAAACTACAAAGATGTGCAATGTGCAGAACCTTGCGATGTCAAGGCGAACTTGATAGCCAACCAATGAACCATCACCACCAGGTGAAGGCTCACATCGCTCATCAGACACTCTTTCTGCTACAGAGATAGCCTACAAAATAGATAATACATTCTAGAAATTGTACAACAGAACACAATAAACAAGCCACATGAAATTAACATATAGGGGGAAAAAAGGAAAAACTGAACTTAAATTAAAATAAATATCTAGAAAACTGAAGCAATGTTATCACTAAAGAAAAAAAAACGAAAAGATAGATGCTTGCAGAGGTGTATTAGTACCTTTCAGGATCAAAATAATAGGAAAAAAAAGGATATATCTTTGGTTCAGATGAATAAAAGCATTTCATGGCCTATTTGACTATGAAACAATTGCTAATCAAAACATTTCTAGTGTGCTTCACAACTAAACTAAATTCTGCAATACCATCTTGTACTAAATCTTGTGCTCAGTGCTGATATAGTTATACCCTTGTATTTAATTTAGTTCATTCATTTGAATTAACCTTAAAAGTTAAAACTTACAAGCCTATTTATTATTTGATTGACCTGTTTGGGCTCAAATAAAGGTGATAGTGGGCGAAGGAAGGAAGCGACAACACTCAGCTTTGGCAATAGAAGGAAGTTGATTTGGGATCAATTCTATCTGAGATGGCATCTTTCTCTTACATGATCCAAATATGTTGTTGGTGAATTAGTTGTTAAACCGGATTATGTTGAGTAGCGCAGTTAGTGGATAGTGAGTAACATCAGATATGTTCAGGTGAGTCATAACCTACAACAAATTAGGGGGTTCAACCCTAGAGTGAAATTTTATATTTGGAGGTAGGATCCATGACTGCACACTTGTGTTCAATCGAAATGTCTTCTGATGAATATTTTGAATTTGTATTGGGCTTTGGGTTACATTATTATTTGTTTCTGGATTTTGGTTCTATTAAATTGATGGGGGGTTTTCTGTGAACTATTTTCATGATTTCCAGGTACCACATATGGTTGAATTAATACAGCAATCTAGGATGTTTGTCGATAGAAGCTATTTTATGTTATGGGAGAATTGTACTCGACCTGTTATAGTTAGATGTGGTGTGGATCAAGCTTTGAAATTTTGAGCCATATTGGAGCTTCAGCTTTTGACAGGAGCAATCGGTTTTAGTATCATGTATTTTGAGACTTATTTACTTGCACATATAAATTTATAACAGTAAAAAAGTCAATTTCCTTGAGAATTGTAGTTATATATTAAATATAATATCAATTAGTTAAATATCTAATAAAACTAAATATGTAATTAAATATATAATTAATATAAATCTATATCCTTAATTAAAGGAAAGAGATGAAATTGTGGCTGCAACTCCACTGCAAAATGCAACTACACACTAGTGAATCTACCGCCTGAATCACCATTCACGATGCTAAATCACAATGTCAGTGTGGCCACAACTTAGCAAAATTGCATCTGGCGATCACACATATGTCCTCCTCTGATATCTCTCAAGTCAACCACCCGATTCTTTAGTAGATACGTCGAGCACCTTGTTTGATGTCATTCAACCCAACTTGAAACAAGCAACATTGTTCTAGCATGGGTGGCACAGTTAGTTCACCATATGCCTCCCAGTTTCGTGTTTCAGCCAAATAACAGAACAAAAAATTTCAACCATGCTGCCCAACATAGTTTGAAATTTCAAAGTTCAAACCATAGTGTAGATGTTCTATTGGTGCTTGACTACGAAGCTACATCTGAAGTTTAGTGTTTATCTTATTTGAATTTCTCTCCAGTTTTTTTTTTTTTTTTGCATGATAGATCTATAAATGAAAGATGCACAAAGATTAATTCTTTGACTTGAGAGCTAAATTTCATTGTTGACTTGTATATTCCTTGCATCACTTGATTGAATAATGCTAGTTTCTCATGTTATTAAGGTGTTTAATTTTTCATTACCTAGTGTTTGTGGCTTAAAAATGTTAAATTGGTGGATCAAGATTGATGATTAAACTGTATGAAAATGGAATTTGGTGATGAGTTTGTGTGGACTTAATCATCTAATTAATTGGAAACTAATTGGAGAAATAGGAGGGGCATTCAACTTGACTCTAATTAACTTCTTGAATCATTAATTTATTCCAGAATTTTAACCTTGGACATTTTAAGATTGTGCCATTTTAGGTATTCAAGAAATAAGGGAACAAAGCAACATTTTGGTACATAAAAAAGGAAAGGAAAAGCTCAAATATATAGATTTGTAGAAAGAAAAATACAAGCTAAAAAGGTCACTAAGATCATAGGAAATAAAAATGATAATGCCATGATTATGTCAGGAAAATGAAGGGGCAGTGAAGACCTGTTTTTCCCTCGATGTCATTATTACAAGCATAATAGTAAGGCATTGATGCCTTACCAATTCAGGAAAATGTATTTAGTGCAACCGACAATACATTATTAATGTATTTAGTGCAACCGACAATACATTATTAATGTTCTTACCGCTAATCTTCTGGGTTGAGTGCACACTATATTACAGCATCCACCCAGTCCTGATCGAATCATGTCATCCAAAATATATTGAGGAACCTACAAAGGTTGCATAACTAGAAAATCCATCACATCAATGGTTCAATAATAATAGAAAAAAAAAATACTGAAAGAACAAAGAAATTAAGTGGAGAGACAACCTAAAAAACACATGTAAGTTGCAAGGTTTTAGAATAAGCAACATGAAGCATTGAATCCCCTTACAGATCTTTATATAAGGTCCTAACTACAGAAATAATACTCACAGCCAACATAGCTGTAGGAATACAATTAATCTTGCCATATGAAGAATAGAATAATGATCCTTTTGTATCACACCTTAGCCATTTTTCTCTCAATCATAAAGCATGGTTCATCTAACAACTATTGCAAATACAAAAAAAAGACAGCCCGATGCACGAAGCTCCCGCCAATGCGGGGTCCCAGGAAGTATGTATTGTACACAACCTTACCCTACTTTGCAAGAGGTTGTTTCTGCTATCAGAATACAATTAATCTTACCAACCGAAGAATAGAATAATGATCCTTTGTATCACACCTTAGCCATTTTTCTCTCAATCATAAAGCTTGGTTCATCTAACAACTATTGCAAATAAATAAAAGGGCAGCCCGGTGCATAAAGCTCCTGCCAATGAGAGGTCCCGCGGAAAGACTATTGTACACAGCCTTACCTTTCTTTGCAAGAGGTTGTTTTCGAAATTCAAACCCGTGACCTCCAAGTCACATGGCAACAACCTTATCATTGCACCAAGGCTCCCCTTGCAACTATTGCAAATACAACAATCCTAAAATTATGACAAACAATAATACACTAAACTTGAACAAAAAATGTTTTGTACATAAACCGCAGATAATGTATTGCCAGTAATTTTAATATCTTTAGTGAGACAGAACTCTAAGCATTTCTTTAAGAAATTATGGTGGTATATTTTGGCAGTAGCTTTCCTTATCGACCCAAAGAAAAATTGCATTATTGTGAAGGTTAATACGTTAACTCATTAAAAGGTTTGTGTGCTTATTTGTTGTCCTACTACTCATGCTGGTGAGATGAAAATGATTTTTGTATCATATAGACAGAAATTTCTTGAACTACCTGTGTTGTTTTTCCACAGCCTGTTTCCCCACAAACAACAATAACGTCATTCTCAACTAGCAACTGTAGAATATTGCTTTTAAACTTAGAAATAGGTAACGAAGATCTAGCTTCCAGCATTTTCTGCATGAAAAATATATAAACTAAATTAAAAGATCGAATATATGGTCTATATTCAAAACATGAAGTTAAAACTGTACATTTAACCATTGATCAACAAGTGATAATGAACAAAAAATTGGCACCATGAGTATTACATTGTTGGGATCGATAAATATAGACCACTACGAGGATGGTGAATGATGAGAAGTTTGTTGCTGATATGGAACATGCAGTGTTCGATGTTAATGTTTTACACTACATTAGAGGGAAAATAAGAGATGTTGTCACAAACCTTGCTAGAATCAAATCATGATCACCTGAATGGTTGTTGCAGCCAGGTTCCACAACCTTGCCTTCTGCCTTTCGAATGATGGGATAGAGAGTTGATGCTGGGTCCTTATGTCCGAGATGTTTAAGTTGCTGAGGTCTTAAAGAACTTATGTGAAGATAGTGAATTTGCCTACGTGGTTAGTCATTTTAGGTTAATTGAGAGGCATAGCATATTGGTACTAGGGCCAACCTTGCAGTAAAAGTCTATGGAAAAGGACCAGGCTAAAAGCCCAACTTAAGGTCCAGCTGGGCATCAAAGGAAAGGAGAAATGAAACATGCTTTTATAGGAGCAGATCCATGACTACCTGATTTACGTAGCCAGGTTCAGATGCTGAGAGGGAGCAATGAAGGGTGGCTTCTCCAGCCCACATGCCTATATCAGACAGATCTTGTAGCCTAAATAGGAAGAGAGCATCTCCAACCAAGTGGCTAATCATTTTGAATGAATCAGTACCAATGAGAGAGGCCCATTACTAATTTGTGTTTCGGAATTGTCGCTATAACAGTTAAAAGTTCCTTTCCAAAAGTGAGAAATGGAAAATAGGATAGCAATAAAAAATTTGCACAAAAAACAGATACCATATAAGACGTTGCAATTATGAGCAAAGAACATAAACCCAAGATGAGTTAATTACTAACTTGGAAGGCCGCATTAGCAAAGATCCTATACAGAAATAACAGATAACTCATAGAATAGCAATTAAAAGAAACTGAAGGGAGAAGGGTGTACCATATACTTGGGCTGTGTCATTTTATTTTCAAGTTCCTTTTTCAAAAAGATGCTTTCTAACTGTTCAGGACCGCTGATTCCTGCAAAAGAAAACAAGAGATAAATCAAGCAATAATAGTCAGTTAAATAGAATTTTTAAGTATCTGAGCAAGCCAGCCTCACACCAACAAGGTAATAATATAAAAACAGAAATTGAAATTACAAAAATGTAACAGGAAAATTTTGACCCCCCCCCCCCCAAAAAAAAAAAAAAAAGAAAAATGATCCAAAGTCAATGGTTTCTTGTTGGTGTTGCTGCAGTTGCAGTCCGATTAATAAAGTTGTGCCTTCCAAAGTAGTACGAACAGTGTGCTAACAGATTGTGTACACTCAGATTATCTAAATGTTTGAGTGATCCATGGGTGAACCATCTGAACAACCCAATATGAGGAATGGATCATTGTGCCCTTCTCTTCAGCAGTAAAAAGATCCTTTTGTTATTTTTCACATAATGAATTTTATAGATGATGCTTACCAACATTGTAACATTTGATAACATGAAAATGTAAAATAGTCGTGAAAATAAATATGTAAAATCCTAACGGGCAGAAAATTTGTTTGTAAATAAATGAATGTGCAGACCCAACAATTTCAGAACTGCATCAATCAAATTTTAGATTTCATAACAATTAAGTAAGAAAAGAGAAGGATATAAAAAAGACAACCAAAACAATAGTATATGGAAGGGTTGATTGTCATAACCTACTGATTTTCTTGATATTCACCTCATAAATAATAGTATATGGAATATGTTCATTGATTTATACTCAAATTTTAAGGATTAGATCAAAGCATTGCATTATCGTGCTACGAGTACTGCAAAGATTTAGTCTGATTGTTTACTATGTCACCATCCCATTTGTCCCTTATGAAAATTGGACTATCCCATTTGTCCCTTATGAAAATTGGTCAAGATCATACTACCTTGAAAATAAAACATTAGTTTCTATAGCACCTATAATTGGCAACACAAGGTAAAACTGTCACCTCGGCTCCCCTCCAAGGTGGCCCCCACTGTTTAGAAGGGAGGTAAATCACGGAGGGTTTCACCCAACAACAGCAACGTATGCAAGGAGAGGTTGAGACAATCAGTAGGGCATTCGAGCTAGGAATCGACCTAGGTCTATTGGCAACAACATCCTTGCATGAACCAACTGCGCCAGCCAATGGGGGCAAACAGTTGTATGAGCCTATAGACCATATCGTGTTCAAGCAAGGTCGTAAAAAGAATTATAGAACCTATAATTGCATCTACAACAAAGAGACTTCTAGTAACTACTGGATGAGTTTTAGAAAGGAGATTTAAAGCTAGTTAAGAGTCTTTTCTAAATGAATACTGGCATAAAAAATAAATAAAAGAAATTGAAATGCAGCTAAAGGCCCAAAAATTGTCAATGGTTCTAGGATAAAAAATACAAAGAGAATGTAGTCCATTATAATTAAACTACATTGTGTGAAAAAAGAAGAAAATAGATGCACAAGATCAAAAAAATCAATTAATTTACTGTCATTGTTAATATACCAAACACAATGTGATGGCCCTTTCTTGGATACCAGTACCTGTATTAACTGAAAGTTTTTCATCGGCAACTGCACTAGGAGAATCAGTTACCATCTGTAGAATGCTTCCTTCAGTGAAAATTTCACTGCTGGACATTCTTTTGGCCTCACTTGGAGTCATCGGCAGTGAATTCAACAATGAATCTACAAAGCCTATTCGACGGGTTTCCTCATCATCTTCCACATTGGTTGGAAGTTCGCCTACAGAAAAATCCAAAATCATTTTGAAACAAGTAAAGAATGACAAAATATAAACATAAAATAGAAACAAAAAATACAAGATGTTTATTATACCATTTTGCCAAATCAAAATAAATGAAGAGTATGGTTCCAAGAGCATGTGGCAAAGCGGAAGATCAGGGAAAAGTTGGCAAAGTGCAAATGATGCTACTTTATTTTGTGCATCCTACAAATAAAAAAATTGAACTTCAGAAAAGTTACTGAAAATAGGGCATATGATGCAGTCTGAAATCATCAGATATGCAAAAGGGTTTGCGTCAAAGTACATAAATCATAAGAAAAGAATAATTAGGTGGTATTAATGGATCACATGACAAAGAGAGAACAAAACATTAAAGAAGATTGATGCTTGGGAATGAAGCCAAACTTTCTAATTCAGGATACTACATATGAATTGATGCACAAAAGCCAATTAGACTGTCACTTCAGATTTCAAATTTGCACCTCAACAGATTTTGAAGATTCCCCGTTATCAGGAAACTGGATAGAAATCAAGCCTCCAGCCTTCCGGCTCTTCCCCCGGCCTCTTGCTGTACGTAAGATACTCACAGAATATTGGAATTTGTCCTCTTTGCCAGATAATTTTGCATATTTGGGTGGCTCCCAGCCTAGTTTCTGGCAAAGCTTTTGTAGAACAGCCTTAGGAATTTTTCTAGAATCTCCCTGTGAACAAAAGAATGTTTCAGAGTGAAGCACGACAGACAAGAGTATGGCATTCCATGTTTTTTAAATCATAACACAATAACATCGAGTTGTTTAAATTGTGATTGTGGTAGTAGAGCCCAGAACATAAGTCAAATTGTGGCCCACCTCTTTTTCATATTAATAAGTTCATCTTGATGGTCAACTAATAGCATATTGCATATCTTGTGGTACCTTGCAATTCATTCAATTGTTCAAATATAGTCCAGGGTGAGCTAGATGCAACTTTAAGCATAAATGCAAAAATTGTTCCTCTTTACTATCAGTTTAATCCTTCAGGTGATGACTAGCAATCGAGTCTATAAAATGAAGAATTAAAAAAAAAACTTACTTTCCAATAAAAGTGATGGCTATGAAAAATCAGAATGCACACAACCATAATCAAACAAAGATAATGATAATGATTTGGTGAGAAATTTAAGATGCATGATTTTATGCGGAAAAAAATAATTAGAATGCTAAATTTAACCTAACTAATTTACCTTCATCCAGATGTCATCAATGCTTCCAAGATTGTGTCTGTAAGCAAACTCCGACAAATTTTTTTTCTTTTGTTGTAATATTTCTGGATATAACGTAGAACTGGAAGAAGAATCTTCAGAAAAAAGGTTATCAAGTTCTAACTCCTCTATATCCTTTTCAGCTTCATGTATATGGTCTGCTTGGAGATTAATAGAAGAGTCAACATCTTTCAACATACACACCTCATCTCCATCTGAATCAAATTCCTGTTTGGTATCAAACTCAGCAGGCTGATCCAAAACTCTATTATTATCTGGCACATTTAACTCAGTGAGTACAGAAAATGTAGAATCACATGTAATCTCCTCAACAGATTTAGTTGTAGATTCATCTTGTAATTGATCCATCAAAACCTCATTAGAATAGCCTGTTGAGAAACAATAACATTAGATCAGAGGTAAAGAATTTCAACCAGATACACAAGAATATGGTACAAAACCTAGCAAAGAAAGTTCTTGCTTAAGTTTGTTTATAAGATTGCCAAATTGTTTTTGACTTGTTTTGTC
>JBBMJZ010000060.1:284981-303143 GCA_037833815.1 Zingiber zerumbet
CTGAAGATCGACTGATCGGGCTTTCAACTGGTCGAGCGACCAGATAGCCAGCGAACTATCTCCCGAGTGAGTTGGAGGTCGACATGGTAGGTGAAGCGACGGGGCGAGTAAGCCTTTGCCGAGCGAATCGACTTGGCGGGGAAAAAGGTCGACAAGGTGAAGAGGCGGGCAAGCGTACCAAGACTTGCGCTGGATGCAATTTTCTTAGAATATACAACTATGAATCGTGATTCCCACAAAGCACTGATGGTCAGTGCGAACTAAGAGGAGAAAGGAAACGTAGGTGGAGAGCTTCTGTTGTTTTTCTATGCGTGTAATCTTTTTTCCTATGATCACAACCTCCTTATGGGGCAAGGTTACGCAAGTCGTGCTCGCACACGAGAGGTTCAGTACAATCCAGTCCCTGAATTTGCACCCTCCACCCCACCCACATGTGAGAGAAAGCTTTTCCCCGTGCATTTATTCAAATCATTAAAGCATGTGAATTAATATAAACCAACCAAAATATCTTTTAACTCTTAATGTAGGACTAAAGTCTCATTCACAATATCTTTCACAATGGAGTTTCTTTCCTCTTCCACCTCTTCTCCATTCACATATATCCAATAATAGTTACGTTGTGCCTAAAGGATGTCCACATATCTTCACAATGACATGATATTATTCACTTTGGGCCTAGACCCTCATGACTTATACCTCCTTTTAACCTTATATTTTTTATCAAATCTTTTTTTAACATGAGATTTTGATTGAACACAATAAGTTTAAAAAAAAAAAAAAAATCTCCTGTATTAATCGTTTTCTTTTATTTTTTTTTCCCTCTTGGCTTGCATGTCCAAGCTTACGGAGGTTCATCAACGAAGGCAGCTACACTTTTTTTCCTCCTGACCTGCATGTCCGAGCTTATGGAGGCCCATCAACGAAGGCAGCTACCATCTGCTGTGGCTTATAAGTCGAAGGGATGGAGTAGTCCCCGAACAACAGCTTCATGGTTCGAATATTCTAATAAAACTTGCGCCTTGATCAATTGGTTTCGGGCATGTCTTCGTTCATTCAGCCCGTTCATACGGCACACCTTCAGGCTTTTCTCAAACAGCTGAGGCTTGCTGATGATTCGATTCGAAAGGACATCATTAGTTATCAGGAGGTTTGATGATGAATTCTAAGTTACTTCATCCTATCTCTTCTCTTTCCCAGTCCTTGTCTCATTCAAATTAATTAAATCAATTAATTTCATTCTGTCCCTCCCCACGTGTCTGCACCTGTACGACTCTGACCCAAATGTACGGCTCTGATTTCCATTCATTAAATTTCTGACCATTTGAGATCCTCATTTTTGGACAGTTACTCGCAGGAACTGCAAAATCACAATTGAATTCCTTCACATTTTCCTGGCCTTTTCTTTAATTTCCAATCTTAAAGCTTTAGATCTAATTATAAAGAAAGCTTCCTTTCCCTTCCATCATGAAAACTTGTGGATCGGATACTGCTAGTTTGTTAACTCCTCATATACATAATTACTTCTTTTTAGATGGCAGACAAGAAAGAAAGTGTGCCTGAAATATAGTATCATTGCGATCAGTGGAGTCAGAAAGAAAGTGTGCCTGAAATATAGTATAATTATGTGCCTTAGCTGTTTAATTAATTTAACAATATTTGTAATAATAATCTAGAGAGTACTCATTAGCCCTGCTGATTATTATTAACTTTTAAAAGCGCACTTGAGTTAGTTAGTTAATTACCCTCTTTCCGTCTTAGGTCGCTTCTCTAACCCATTTACTTAATCGAGATGAGATTCGGAAGGAACCACACATCTCGCAATCAATAGTCCATCGACGACAAAAAGAGACTAACAACTTTAAAAGAGTACTTATCATGACTTTTTCTTTAATTTAGATGACGAGCAAAAGGAGAAAAAATTATGATATATAACATCAAGTAATTACTAGGTAATTTATAAATGACCTATGTTGTTGGATATTATTATTCCTGTTAGATGAGTTTATTTGTAAGTTGTATATGTAAATATAATCTAAAATCTTTAAAGTGATCTAACTTAAGTTTATTGGAATAATAGATTCTTTTTATATATATATATATATATCCGTATTTATTATTATCTATATGTTAATAATAGATGCCCACTAGATATAAAGTTGGTCCTCAAAGACTTAAACAAACATCTTGACATAGTTTTTTATTCCTATTAATAAAAAAGTTTTACGGAACTATGCATCTCGCAATCAATTGTCCATCTACAACAAAAAGAGACTAACAACTTTAAAAGAATTATCACGACTTCTTCTTTAATAATTTAGTTGACGAGTAAAAGAAGGAGAAAAAAGAGTGATATATAACATCAAGTAATTATGAGTAGGTTAATTTATAAATGGCCTAAGTTTCTAATTTAATTTAGTTTAATTCAAAGGAACAAATGGAATTTATATTAACTAGTTGTGCAGACTGTACATGCTCGGCGTTTCGTCATGGGCCATCACTTCTTGAATCGTGACCGGGTCAGGTGGTTATCTTAAATCAACCTTATACTCTTTCTCTTTAATCATTTTAAATTAATAACGAGTACTTTAATAAAATTAGAGGGAATCTTATTTTTTAATAATTTTTGTTTAGTTGAAATTTTATATCTAACTTAAGTTAATTAATTCGAGATGACCGACCCTAACGTTAATCGGTTTTATTCATCTAAAAAGAGTTTTTAAAGTTTTTAAATTGATCCTCTAGATCGTTTGGATTTTTGCTCAGCATATAAAATATCAGGATTTTCTACTAGACGTCTGATCTCCGGCCTATTCAATCTTTCACTTGGTGTCTGCGACCCCCGGGATTTTCACCCAATATTTACGATCCTAGGATTTCGCTCGACATCTTTAATATGTCAAGACTTTACCAAATCCCCCATCAAGACCTCGTTGCCTAGCAACAGTTACGACTTCCCATCTGCCTAGTGTTCACTAGGACTTCTAGTTTATGACACAAGGTAGGTCATCCGATGTCCTCGATTTATCAAGACTTTACCTAGTCCCTCAAATCAAAATTTTATTGCCTAGTCATGGATAAGACTTTTCATTTATCTAGTGTCCACTATGATTTCTTTACCTAATTTATTAAAATTTTCTTAGACATTCAGACGGCTTTATTAAAATAATAATAGTACTTAACTTACCATCTTCTATTATTATCAAAACTTAGATTCAATTAAAACTACAATCATCTGAAGAGTCTGATGTACACACAGATGGGTGAATTTAGAGAAAGTAAGAGCACTGATCACTCAATTTTCTTAAAGAATTGAGCAAGAATCATGATGTCAAACAAAATAAGAGCATTGTCCACACACCTTTGAAGTTAACAAATAATAATAATCAGACTTCCACTCAACCATATATCTTCCATATAAATATATATATCATGTCAAACGCCAAAACACGACACTTATAAGGATTCAATTTAAGATGAAAGTCATTAGATTGCGCATTAGCATTTTCTAAAGCACACATTCAGAGTTGGGCCTTATCATGAAACCTATTCATCAGAGACCTCCATTGATATCTCTAGATCTAGCTAGGGGTGGGGATCAATTAATCCATAGACCACCGACCAATTTTGAGATAGAACAATGGTCAATCATGGCAACCCTAGTACTATAAAAATTTTCAACAAAATGATCTAAACGAGTCTAATATATATAATAAAAAAATTATTTGATAACATTTTATACATGTGAACTTGAAAAGTCACATAAAAAAAAACTCCACTTGATCAACTACGAAATGGAAATGGACCCGACATGGAATTGCAGGTAAAAATAATATGAACATAAATTTGGTTAAATCTTTAGCCTCAAAATCCTTATCCATATCAGGTGGACAATAAAAAAAAAAAACTCCAAGTCCACTGATAAATAGTAGAATTTTAAAGTCAGATAAGATCAAAACTTTGGCTTTTTTCTATAGATTTTTCTTTCAGACCCCCTAAAAAAGGAGGAGTTAAAAAAAAAAGAAAAAGAAAAAAAATGGTGGTGAACAATTAAAGAATCTAATTTGAATAAGGTGTGCTGCTCGTTTGGGATTTCAATTAAAGTGGCTGCATGCAGCTGCGGCATCAATCGAGTGGATCCCATGCATCTGCATCTTGTTTCAGCTTTAAAGCATTAAGCTTTTTAGAAACCCACAGCAGAATTGCAACTCATGTGGTGCTGAATCCAAAATGCGAAAGGAGGCCTGCACTTGCTAATTTTCCTATCATCTTTCTTTCCACTCATCTCCCCACATCTCGTGGCTTTTACCAGTTGAATCTTTGTTTTATTCTCGGAATAGCAGATGTTAGTCGAGGAATCAAAGTCAAGACTGGATGATAACAATAAAACAAAAACCTTGTCTCTGCACAATCAATCAATGAAGGTGGAGCAGCAAGGCAAACGCATGTGGAGATTGAGCAAAAAAACTACAAATGCCCTCGCAGAATCATCCAATTAAGATCTACCTCGCTCGGATTCATGATTCATAAACCGGAGGAAAAGAGCGGATTAACTTTTGTAAAAGTAGTTCAGCGACACTGGTACGTCCATCGGGAAGAGAGAAGGCTAAATCCCAGCTTTAGATCGGCGGGAATCTGCCGCTCCCGCTTGCAAAAACAAGCACTCGATTTAAAAATTCTGTTTTTTTTTTAAAAAACTTTTACTGCGCAGCTAAAATGTGAATCTTGGACGATGCAACGCCTAGATTTCCCCTTTCACTCTGCCGCTGTCGCCTCCCCCCGCAATAATTGATCAATTAATTACCACTCCGCTCTTGTTTTTTTCACCCAAGTACGTAAAAGCCAAAAACTTGCTCGCGCACGCACGCTGTCACACGGTGGCCGGCGTCGCGCTCCATCGGCTCTGTTTCGGCCATCTCCCTCATAATAGGAAACCACCTGGCGCGGCTTTCACTTGCCACAACGGGTGGCTTCGCAGACGACGAGCCCCAAACCGCTCTCAATTAGTTTCCTGTGGGATGATGGGCAACAAAGACGGACGCTGACAGCTCGGCCTCCTTCAATTGCCCACAGCGCGACAGTGAATTCTCGCCTCTGTCTCTGATAACGACGGGAATGGATGGATCCACGTTAGAAAAATAAGCAAAAATCTCGTTTGATTAAGAAAATGAGGAAGCAAATCAGCATCGTAATGAAGGGGGGGATTTATATTTGAGAAGCGAGTGGGGCAGGGCGAGCGAGGGGTCATTATCAGGAATCCACAAATGGAGAAGCCAACAATGGTGGGGTGATGTATGAACAGTGGAACTTCTGTCTCCGATGACCACTCCTCGCCATATAATAAAACCGACACTCTCTTTTGTTTTTATATTTTGAATTCACACCTCCGGTTTTGCTTTGCTTGTTGCTCGTTGCTTCCCTCCTCCCTCACTGTCTCCTCCCACAGTCCCACTTGCTCTGCAAGTTGGCAGAACACGGAGGAGGGAGCCCCCCTGCGCCGCACGTGGGTAGGGTGACCCGACTACATGCTCGCATGCACGATAAGGTTTGACAAACAACGACCCATGGAGTCAACAAAAGGATAGCCATTTATTATATTCTGGTAGCTTTGGATTAGGCCGAGGAGAAAAAAAAAAAAAAAAAAAGTCATTGGATCACGCAAATCCTCTTAGACTTCTCCGCGGGTTGTTGTACCAAAGGCTAGGAAAGAAAGGCAGGGCATTGGGCATTGGGCATTGTCATTGTGGGAGTAAAATAAGCAAAAATTATGATAATGGAGGATCGGAGAGGGGGAGAAAGCTGGGTTGGGATTTGGGGGGGTGTTGGTAAAGGAGGGCCGTGGGGCAACCTGGAGTTGACTGGCAGATGAGTATTCTACTGGCGGTATTGGATTATTGCATGTCCATCATGGGGTACTAGACTGCTTCATTAACTGGAGGACAGAATGCAAAGGTTTTTTCTTTTGGAAAGGAAATTACTTTAAAAGAAGAGGGTGTTTTTGTGTTGGGATGAGCTGTCACTCATCAGCATTAGATGCTTTATCTGACGCCCACCTGCAATGTCTGCCTGCTGCTCCTGCTCCTGCTCCTGCTGGTGCTGTTGCTGCTGCCTATTTTACCTGAAGGCCAGCAGTAAGTAAGCACTGCAGTAATTATTAGCGTCGCAAATCATGCACGAATTAAGCAGAGAAAGGAGGGAAGAGACATGTCTCGAGAGTTGCTAATCATGAGGAGGCCGGTGCGTAATTTGGACGGGGGATTAGCGGCATGGTGGAGTTAATGAAGAGCTGGACATGGATATTGGGTTGGTGCCGAGTTTTAACTGCTTGTTTTTTTTGTAACCCTGGACCATTGTAGATGGGCAATGATCTATTTGTATCATTCCCTCCGAGACCCCACGAGCGGGCTACTCTACTGCTGCTATCTCTCAGGTCCCCGAGCAGTGACAAAGAAAGAACGAGACCGAGTGCAGGAGTCGGAGTGTGTGAGAGAGAGGAGGGAGCAGAAAAAAATATTCAAAGAGAGAGAGGGGAAGGGAAAAGCTGCGGGAATTAGGGTTTTGGATTAAACATACCGTCTCCCAATCCACTTTCTTTTGTGCTGTACTTTATTATAATCTGCTTCTCGGTCACTCTCACTCCTCTCTTTCGCTCTCTCTCTCTCTCTATCTCTTCGCTTGATTTCTTGCGTTCCACAGCGCACAGAGACGACAACAGTCAATGAGGAGAAGAGCCCCACGAAGACTCCACTGTCCAGCCAAGTATGAAGCGGCCCCCTGCATGTGATTGTACCGAAAACCCTAACTAGGTGTGTGCGCGCCTTCTATCTCCCTCTTTCTTCGTTTCTCACCTTTAATTCGGTCTGTTGCTAGCTAGTTTTGTTTATTTTTTTTTTAATTTTAGAGGTGGTTTTTATACTTGAAAATACAAGAAATTGATATGTACACGAAAGGGAAAAGAAATTGAAAAGCTATGAATTGGTGTCGATTTGTTTGGAAGATTAGAAAAGGCGTAAAAGGAAGGAAGGAGGAAGCATGGACCAGGGCGAGAACAGTAGACATGGAGGAAGAGGATCCGGAAGAGTTCCAACAAATAGCAACAGCAGCAGCGGAACCAACAGCAGCCGAAGCACCTCGGATCAGCAGCACCACTTGCAGCTGCCGACGCCGCAGCAGAAGCACCGCGCGCCCTTCGGCGACGGCCGCCAGCGGCAGCAAGGAAACAGCGGCGGACCGGCATCGCTGGAGCTGGTCCCCATCGAGAGCCAGTCGGGCCCCGCCGGCCCCGGAGCTCACTTCATGGGCTCCATCGTCCATCACCGCGGCGGCAGCGGCGGGGTAGACGCATCCCTTGCTATCTCCACTGCCGCTAAGCCCGACCCCTCCTCGGCTCCCTCTGGCCCTTCCGCCGCCGCCGCTGAAGGCGACGCTTCCAAGAAGATCGTCGTCGCCTCCTCAACCCCGGCGAAGCGCTCCTCCAAGGACCGCCATACCAAAGTCGACGGACGGGGACGACGGATCCGCATGCCGGCGATCTGCGCCGCGAGGGTGTTCCAGCTGACGCGGGAGCTGGGGCACAAGACCGACGGCGAGACAATCGAGTGGCTGCTGCAACAGGCCGAGCCGGCCATCATCGCCGCCACGGGCACTGGCACCATTCCAGCCAACTTCTCTTCGCTAAACATCTCCCTCCGAAGCAGCGGCTCCTCCCTCTCTGCCCCGGCCTCCAAGTCCGCCCCCCTCTCCTTCCACAGCCTCGCTCTCGCCCACCACCACGCCGATTACGACCAGCAGGGCGTGGCAGCCGACCCCGCAGGCATATCACACGCCGCGGCAATGCTCAACTTCCACCAGCTCCACCAGCAGCACCAGCTCCTCTCCGATCAGATCGGCGATGGGATGCAAGGAGGAGGTGGCGCCGCCACCGCCGACACGGCCGACACCTATTTGAGGAAACGCTTCAGAGAGGATCTATTCAAAGACGAGCCACAACACACTCCGCAACACCAAGAACGGAGCGGAGGGGCAGCGGGCCCCTCCTCTCCGTCGTCATCCTCCAAGTCCCTGCGGTCCGCCGGCGGACTCCAATTGCAGCAGCGGCCACATCAACAGGAAGTGGCCACCGTCGGTGCCGGCCTGACGACGCGTCCACCGAGCGTCCTCCCCGCAGCGGCAATGTGGGCGGTTGCCCCAAACACCGGACCCGGCGGCGCATTCTGGATGCTCCCCGTCTCCGCTGGCTCCGCCGCACCCGCCGTCGCCGCCACGGCATCCGCACCCTCGGAGCCGTCCATATGGGCGTTCCCGGCCATGAGCGGGCAGTACCGCGCCGGGGCAGGCAGCGGGAGCACCATCCAAGCGCCGCTCCAATTCATGTCGAGGATAAACTTATCTGGCTCCTCCGACTTCCAAGGCGGTCGCGCTCTCCCTCTCGGATCCATGGTTCTGCAACAGCATCCCTCCGCGACGGCTCAACATCTAGGCCTCGGCACCACAGAGACCAATCTAGGAATGCTAGCGGCTCTCAATGCATACAACAGAGGCGGAGGAGGAGGAGGCGGCGGCCTGAGCATGAATTCTGAACACCACCACCAGGCAATGGATCGCCATCACCCGTCCCAGCAGCAAGGCGCAGACAGCGGCGGAGAAGACCACCAAACCAGCTCACAGTAAGCTAGGCAAGTAGAATTAAATATATTTACTTTACAGTGTGTTTTAATTAATTGGGTGCACGCAATTACAATTCAGAGCTTGGAGTACTCGACAATGGAGATCGTTGTTCTTTTTTTTCCACATTTTCTCCTTCTTCTTCTTCTCCTCGAGTACTGAGGGAGCGCACCCATTGCATTTTGTTTTTTATTTATTTGCTTTTCATTTTTCAAAAAAAATCCAATTGGTCCGTGCAGTAGTAACAATTAATTCTCTAAGCTAGATTTTGAGAAAAAAATATATATATAAATAATAAATGTCGTTTCTATTTTCACGTTGATAAGGGTCCCCATCTCCCATGGATATAATTTTTTTTCTATCACGATAATAGGAATAGTTAGTAGCTAGGCATTCTCTTCTCCATGTCACAGGTAAACGACTATTGCCTTGCCTTCGATTTGCGGTGTTCCCTTGCACATGGTAATTATAAAAACATTGAAGAGCTTTCGCCGTCAATGTCGAGCATATTTATTATTATTATTATTATTATTTATATATATAAATGGAGGCAAACATCCATATCCGGAAGAGGAGAGGGACGCGAGGTGTCATCCTAAATAAACAAGTCCTAAATCTAAACGGCGTTATTTATTAAGGGGAGGCAGTGGATTGGCTTTGTACCGTGCACAGACAAGAGATGCCTCGGAGTCTGTGTAGGCCTCGTGATTTGAGTTGTGGTTGTGAGGGACATGTCCTTGCTCACCAATTACAACCTGGGGTTCTAATTTCTAAATATAAAAACTAAAAATAAATAAATAAATAAAAATCTCTATAGAATAATTTTTTAAAAGTACAACCTGATAATTAATAAATCAACTTAATTACATTTTTATGTTTTTTAAAGCAAAATTAGGTACGAGCTTATTGTAGATTCTCTTACACGTACAGAGAATATATTAGTTTTTTTTATATATATTTAAAGATGTTTATCTTCACTCATTTTTAAAGTTTAAATTGATTTATAAATTACTTTGTACTTTAAATTATAGATTTTCAGATACTCGGTGGAATATCATTTTTTTAATATTTTTAAAAAATATTAAAGCAATTGGGCGCCGTTTGGACCAACGATTCTGAATAAATGGTATAATTCACAATAAAAAATACTTTTAATTTATTTTCCGGAGGCCATCCTTCTTTGAAAAGGAAATAATTTTATGTTAAATAAAATAAAAAGGGAGAGCGAACCTCTTGAATAATTTCAGCGGTCAAACATGGAAGGAATTAAATAAAAAAATCATTTGTTTTATCGCATTCATTTAAAAACATGGCAGTGAGAAACAACGATCAAGAAGCCTGATGGTATATGCAGTAGTATAAGCAACGTTGATGGCCCCCAGAAGACGGGAAGATGCTTCAGCCCACCGATCGATGACGAATCATGCGGTGACGTAATTGATATTCGTACGAGTATTGTTTTGATATATTTTGGGATTAAGTTTTAATCAGTATAATTTATTTGGTATTTAATTTTTTCCATAGCTACTGTGATAGCGCAGAATGTCTTTCGTAATTGATTTGTTTGTATTTTGACATGAGACCAATAATATTAAACCGTTTGATAGAGCGACTGACGAGCAAACCGAGTAAGCTTACCCGATGAATTCTCTTGGCCACACTCCAATCAATTAATGCCAATTGGACATATGAAGAGTCAACTCCTTACTCGGAGCTTAGTTTCTCACTTAGTTATTTATGAGGCTATGTTTTTCATCATATTTCAATCAACTTATTTATGATGTAGATCAGCTTGCTCTGTACATCGTCTGTGTTGCTGTCCCTATTGTTGTTGGTCTGTCTTCCCTTTCATTCAACAGATTGATGTGTGGATTAAATTGAATTTTCCATTTTAATTCAGTGGAAAAATCGACATGACCCGACGGTGGCCCATAAAGGAAAATGGGCTATGGCCTTGACGATCGGAAACAGACAGAAGCAGCTTGATCATGTTGAACATTTTCAGCCATCGCCACCAGCCCACCAGCCAGCCGAGCTCTTCCGAGATCCCAACTCTCGCGGCAAATCGGCGATGACCATGGGAGAGTAGAGACGCCATCCGATCCAATTCTCTGGAAACGCTTGTTCAGCTTGCTTCGTCTTCAGGAGTAACCGAGGAATTGGAGCCAAAATGGACATCTTGATCGCCCAGATCCAGGCGGATTTGCGGTCGAACGACGCGCTGCGTCAGTCGGGGGCGCTCCTTCAGGCGTTGCAGCAGTCCGCTGCCGGGAGGGATGTCTCCGCCGTCGCCCGCTCCACCTGCGAGGAGATCCTCGCCTCCCCGGCCTCCGCTGTTTCTAAAAAGCTCGCCTTTGACCTCATCCGCTCCACCCGACTCACCCCCGACCTGTGGGACATCGTCTGCTCCGCCGTCCGCTCC
This sequence comes from Zingiber zerumbet, assembly GCA_037833815.1. Lineage (NCBI taxonomy): Eukaryota > Viridiplantae > Streptophyta > Magnoliopsida > Zingiberales > Zingiberaceae > Zingiber > Zingiber zerumbet. Next base: position 296,065 of record JBBMJZ010000060.1, read on the forward strand.
GATCTCGACTTTCCTGATCCTGAAGTCGCCGCGGCCGCTGTATCCATCCTCTCCGCCCTCCCCTCCCACCGTCTTCCGCGCGTTGTCGCCGACGCCCACCGCGAGATCGCCGCCTGCTTCGACTCCCCAAGCGACACGCTCCGCTTCGCTGCCACCGAGACTCTCGGTTGCATCCTCGCTCGCGACGACGTCGTCCTTCTCTGCCACACTTCCCCAGGCCTCCTCGACCGTGCGTCCGCCTGGTGGGTCCGCATCGCCGAGGGCACGCTCGACCGATCCGATGCCGTCTCCCGCGCAGCCTTCGAGGCCATCGGTCGCCTGTTTCAGGAATTCGACACAAAGCGCATGAGTCGCCTCGCCGGGGACAAACTCATCGACGGCGAGAACTCCCTCGCCATCCGCTCCAACTGGGTTTTTGCTGCCATTGACCTTGTCTGGAAAAAGCGCAACGCCCTCATCACGCGCTCACTCGTCCTCCCCATCGAAAGTTTTCGCGCCAGTGTATTCCCGCTAGTCTATGCGGCCAAGGCCGTGGCGTCTGGTTCTGTTGAGGTTCTGCGGAAACTCTCCCGGCCAGGAGGGAGAAGCAACACTGGGAGCGCAACTAGCACTGCAGATTCCGCGTCTAGTGCTGAGAAACACGTCGGGGTTTCAGATGTAGTCTCTCATCTTTTGCCATTCTTGAGCTCGTTGGACCCCGCGCTGATCTTTGAAGTCGGAATCAATATGCTCTCCCTGGCTGATGTTCCGGGAGGTAAGCCGGAATGGGCTTCAGCTTCCATCATCGCTATTCTGACTCTTTGGGATAGGCAGGAGTTCTCTTCTGCTAGAGAAAGCATTGTGAGAGCTGTTGTCACAAATCTCCATCTAATTGATCTCAGCATGCAGGTACCCGCTTTATTCTCTGCTGACTTGTGCCTAATTTATCTATCTATTTCGAGATGTGGATTAATCTGTGTGCAGGATGAAATTACCGAACCAAATATCTTCACTAGTAACGGTTGTTTTCCAGAGAAGCAGATAAGATATCTAGGCCAAAATTATGAATTGAACTAACAACTTGAGTTAATCTAGCCACTTAATGCAATTTCCAATTCTTTTGTTCAGTAAAGAATCTAGCTAAGGAAACACACTTAAATTGCCTCTTTCTGATGTTTTTGGTATGGAGCCTATTTCATATTAGACACTCTAACACAATACCACTTGCCGCATTCTGTGCTATGACTGATATATCTCCATGTAGTTTCATGTGTTGGGTCAGAACTGATAGTGCATCTGATAAAGAATATAACACAAGAGCACAAGGAGCCATGCTAATATTGTTTATGAATATTAAATTGAAGAAAATGAATAGGATATATGGATTGTAACTATGATACAAAAATGCCTGAATATTTCTGTTGAATCTGGAATTTGTATTCTCTAATAGCTCAAAGGGGTGGGGTTAGGTTTTATTATTCTGGACTTAAACTGAAATTGGGTGGTATGCAGTATGGAGGTGTCAGTTTTGTTTCATTCCTTCTTATTTCAGGTTTCACTATTTAAGAGGCTGCTTCTGATGGTAAGAAACTTGAGGGCAGAATCAGATCGTATGCATGCTTTGGCATGCATTAGCCGTACAGCACTTTGTGTTGATCTTTTTGCAAAAGAAAGTGTGCGAAGGGGACAGAAGCCTCTCCCAGGAACAGACATTACCTCACTTTTTGAGGATGCAAGGATAAAGGAGGATTTGAACAGTGTGACTAGTAAAAGCCTGTTCAGGGAGGAATTAGTTGCTTCACTTGTGGAAAGTTGCTTTCAATTATCTCTTCCGCTGCCAGAGCAGAAGAATTCTGGAACAGAGGGTAGAGTTATTGGTGCTTTAGCCTATGGAACTGGTTATGGTGCACTGAATTGGACAGAGTCAGCCTTGGAAGTTGTGGAAGTGTGTAGGCCATGTGTTCTATGGGATTGTGATGGACGGACTTATGCCATAGACTGTTACTTGAAATTGCTTGTAAGGTTATGCCACATTTACGATACAAGAGGAGGAGTGAAAAGGATCAAGGATGGTGCTTCCCAGGAGCAGATTTTGTATGAGACTAGATTACGCAACTTGCAACTGCAACTCATTAAGGATCTTCGAGAGGTTAGTACTATTATTTCTCTGCAGCTATATTTGATGACCTTCATGGATGGGAAATGCTTGCGATGAAAGTTAGTGCATTGTCAACGTGCAGGAATTTGCAAATTTAGGCAAGTATGACTAAATAGAGAGAAAACTTAGCAGGGTAATTGGCTAATAATTTTTCTTTCACCACATTCAAGTTTATTTTTGGCATTACAACCATGTCATATTGAAAGGACCCTTCGAACTTTCAAACTTCTGCCCATATCTCTCTCTTATACTAGTTATGATTGAATTTGATTTAACTACTATGCATAGAACCAAATCTAATGAGTTTTCTTCATGCTGGTTTAATTGCTTTTCAACATGAGATTGTAACAGTGCCTTGATTCTTTTAAAAACATCTGAAGTCACCATAGTTAGTTCCTCGGTGGAACAATGTAACATTCTTTCACCTCTGATATTGAATACTCAACAGTTCCAATTCTAGTGAGGAAAGAGCTATTCTGCATTGTTTATCTACGTGTTCTCACTTTTTTATTCTTCCCTTTTTTTTGCACACTTCAACCTTTTGATTTGGACAATACATGTGTTTTCCTTGCCTACTTATTTATCATATTGATTGGAATTCTTTTTATTTAAAAGGTACATACACCAAGAATATCTTCTCGATTGATCTGGGCCATTGCCGAACATTTTGATATGGAGGGTCTAGATCCACTTCTAGCTGATGACCCAGAAGATCCATTGAACATAATTATATCCAATATACACAATGTATTGTTCAACACTGATTCATCTGCTACTACGTCAAACAAGCTTCAAGATGTACAAGCTGTCCTTATTTGCACGCAACGTCTAGGTGTGAGGAATGCTAGAGCAGGCCATCTGTTGATCAAAGAACTTGAAGATTTTAAAGGTAGCACCTTAGCTGATTCTGTAAACAAGCATCAAAGCCGCTATATATTGCAGATATTAAAGTTTGTTTCTACTCGACCAGAAAGTAGGTTAGTTCTTTTACCATATTTTTGACAACTTCAGCAAGGCAGTGTTTTGTTATCAAATTTAAATTTTTATGCAATTATCTAACTAGTTCGATTAGGTTTTAAATAGACCAGTTATTCATTAGAATTTCATCCAATATAATCTAGAAATTCTTTGAGTTCAATGGATTTGGTATTCCTGAATTTTCCAATATGCTTTTATGGTTGTTGTCACAAATGTTGAAGGGGAGCCTTGGTGCAACAGTAAAGTTGTTCCTGACCTTGTGGTCACGGGTTTGGCAAACTAGCCTTGTCTCTTTTTCTGATACTAACCTGAGTTTGGCAAAAGATTGCCATCATTAGCTAAGTGCTAAACCATATTCTGGTAGAAGACCAACTTCACTAGAGACAGAGGAAATAGAAAACATAACCTGTTAGTTAGTAGATTCCTTATTTTTTTTTAATCTTATTTACTTTGTTACATTTTGTTTTTGTGGACAAAGGATTAGCACCTTACTAAAAAATATCATTGTTTTACTTCATAATTAGGCCTAGATGATTAACCTGATTACTATATGGACCAATTTTAGGTTTAGAAAATTGTCCATTGATGAAGTTCTTAATAGGTAAAGTGTTGAACAAGCCATTCTTTAGTTCACATATTAATCATATTCTCTTTGGGTTTATGATCTAGTGAATGATTAAATTATGCAAATTAATGGGTTAGTTAAATTTCACTATTCCTACCAAGTAATGTAAGTCATCTTAGGTTAGAAGTTGTCACCTATCCTAATCATTGCGTCTTGCAGACTTGTTGATCAAACTAATAATCTGGTCTACACCACAGTAGATGTGTTAGGCACAGGTAAGTTTGAATCTATTTCGTAATTAATATAAGTTATTTTTCAGTGCTTTATTCAAGTCTCACACCCAAGTCATTCATGACCCTGCATGTGAAGTGCCCTGATCAGAGATCCTCTGGACTGCTTTTTGCGGTCAAGAGGATGCTCCCTTTCCATGCATTGGTGGGGATACATGGTCCCCATCTATTTTACAAGTAGGGACCATGCATCCCCACCAATACATGCAAAGGGAGTATTCTCTGGACCGCAAAAGCGGTCCAGAGGATCCGGCCTGCCTGATCATCTATGCTGCATGCCTACATCTCCATATTCAATGACACTGGTAGAACTGACAATATGAACTGCACATTTCTTGTCTTGTTCATAATTTGATTTTTATTTTTTATTTGTAGTTCGTGGGTTCTCTAAAGTTCAACTTTACTCGTGTACTATATGTAGCAACACCTGTTCTTATTACTTACATGATGCTTTGAAGAATGATCTGACAAGTAATAATTTTCAGATGGGTAGGCCTAAGTGAGACTACAGGAGATTATCCTTTTAGCCATCATAAGCTCACGGTTCAGTTTTTTGAGGCATCCGCTGCACAAGATAGAAAATTGGAGGGCTTGGTTCATAAGGCCATTCAAGAGCTTTGGAGGCCTGATCCCAGTGAGTTGAACCTTTTGTTAACCAAAGGCATTGACTCTACTATTCATAAAGTACCTCCAAAAGCCTTTGCTCTTACTGGCAGCAGTGATCCTTGCTATGTTGAAGCATATCACATAGCGGATCCAATGGATGGGAGGATCACCTTGCACTTGAAGGTATTGTACTTATGAAAACTTAGTGCTATTTTGTTACCTTTTGTAGGTTCAGATCATTATTCTTTGATAAATATATAACTATTTAAGTTGCCTATGCCATTGCTATGTTACACTATTACACTATATTCTAGACAAATCAACTATTCTGATCAATGCAATAACTGCAGATTTTAAACTTGACTGAACTAGAGCTTAATAGGGTAGATATCCGGGTTGGCCAAACTGGAGCATTGCACTTTATGGATGGATCACTTCAGGCAGTTCGACAGCTAAGAAATCTGGTCTCACAGGTTGCAGCACTATGCTAACTTTTCTTGAAATCTGAATTTTTTACCTGTTAGTTAAGATTTTATATGCCTTTAGCTTTTCAATTTTCTTATATTCCCACTAGTTGATGTGTGTTTACAACTACACACGTAGAAGATAATGATTCTGCTATTGTCTGTTCATACTTGCACTTGAATACAATCCATGCCTCCTGTTTATCTATTCATGTCTTTTTTTTATTGCTATACATAAAGAAACAATCCTCTTTTGATTAAAATCTAACTGAGAACGCTGGATTTTCTTTGAACGGTGATTAACAATTGTTGACAGTCTTCTTACATCCAACAACCCCAAGGCATTACTGAATGATAAAATATTTTTGAGTCTGCAATTGCTGCTTAAGTTTTTCATCAATTTTAGCATGTAGGGGCATGCTATCATATTTAGATTAATCTAACTTTCATTGATTCCTTAAGCTTATGGTTATGAAACACTCAATGGCTAGAATCAAATGATCAAGTTCAAGTGGACATGACTGATTTTTGTTAGTGTCCGGTAACATCAAAAAAAATGAAAATGAGATGAGTGAAATGTGCTGAGGTTCATATTTTGTCTCACATCAGGCATATATATCTCTTAAATTAAGTTTTACTTGGTTTTTGCCTTAGAGTGATTGTACACTTCATCTATGTGTGAGAAATAACACGATACCTGTTGCACACTTCATTAGGCATACCTGTTGCTATCTTTAAAGTGCATCGGACATATATCTACTAGACTAATATCTTGAGAGTGACATTCACTAGAGATGAAAAAGGTTAGTTTTGAGTATCTGCTTCGACCCAATCTTCTTAAGTTTGCTCCAGATATCCATAACCAATGTCTGCTAGCAAAATAAATGCTAATGTTGGAATGAGGAAATTCATGGATTCCTCACTCACCACCTTAAATAATGTATCTATGTTGGTTAATGCATGTTCCAGTCTCTGCTAGTAAAATAAATGCTAATGTTGGAATGAGGAAATTGATAAATACCTTACTCAGTGCCTTAAATAATGTATTTATGTTGGTTAATGCATACTCTAGTATTTTTGTGTCAAATTTAAGTTTTAAAAAGGTAGGAGCATATGATTTCCTGTTAAGGTGTCATCCATAACATTAGAGTCTAGAAGGTTTTCTAAGTGGAGTAGGTGAGCATCTTGTCTGTGTAGTTGGCAAGATAAGGAAGTACAGCTTTTGTGTTATGTTGAGATATTCAAACTGGAACTGATGTTCTTGATAGTTTCTTCAATGGCCTAGGACTTATGAGCTTATCCAAAAACTTCATTCTAAATAAACTATATCCCCATACAGGGATGTCGATGGCAGAAAAGTCATCTTTGGTGAGGAAAAGTTCTTGTCTAAAATCATTTCAGACCGTTGTTTCCTTTGGGCGATGCAAAGAGCTACGAGTTGCATGTTAATTTGATTTTTGGAGGTGTTGTGCAAGCTGCTAGCCAGCCAGCATTGAGAGTGTTTGTCCAAGTTTTGAGTTTTGACGTGTGTAGCTGTTAAGTCCTGAGAAAGTTGTTATTTGTTCTTGCATAATATTAAATGGTTAAAACTTAAAACAAAATCTTGTCAGCGCTCTGTAGATGACTATTTGAACTTAAGAAAAGGGAAGTATGTTGAAAAGCAAGGCCTTTAAACTCATAGATTTACTAGTTCATTATTTCATTATACAGGAGTCATCTGCATTTATATTCTCATTTCATATCATAGTAACTGTGCTTGATCAGACTGGCCTGGACATTTTCCTCTATAAGATGTGATTCTCTTTAAATATGCAGGAGAGTTTAGGTTGCAGAAGATATATTTATTCCATAGATATTAATGGCTAGAAAGTAATGACTATTTGGTCAGCACTATTGCTTCACTCTTTAAGTATCTTCTATAAAATTGGGTTTAGATAAATTCAATTGCATGAGACGAGTTGGTTTTCTCATTCATAGTATAAATTGCAAAGAGCTATTAAAAATGAAGAACCACAATAACTTGGTGGTGTGAGATATCA
>JBBMJZ010000060.1:307183-322187 GCA_037833815.1 Zingiber zerumbet
GCGGCGGATCCCCATCCTCCGCCGCTGAAGGGGGAGGAGGAAGATCCCGGGACACTAGCGGTGGCCGATGCCGAAGACGGGTTCCGGTGGTTCTCCGACATGGCCTCCCCTTCCTCCACCTCCGCTTGCTCTGATGAACTCGTCTTCGGTTCCGTACTCTTCGACGGGCTCGAAACAGCGGCGGAAGTGGAGATTGACGAGAGGACAGAGCCGGCTGGGGAGGAAGGGGAGGACGCGATGTTCGCGGAGCTGGAAGATCTGCCGGAGTACTCGCTGGTGCTCCGCAGGGGACAGGCGGCGCCGTCGTGGATCAGACCAACCGGTTAAATATTGGCCGTTGATTGCGGCCAGGCAATCTCTTAGCGGCGTGTGATTGGCTTAAGTTATCTGGGTTTCTGACGTTTGCACATTCCCCCTCCCTTTTCCACAATTTTTTTTTTTGTTGCTTGACTTGACTTCTCTTGTTTCTGGGGTTCGTCGCTAATTTGAAAAATATTTTTTTAAAAAAAAAACTGTTATTCTAGTGGTGTATTTATTCGGTTCCCAGTGTTTGTATATTTAGGGCATCAATAAGATTTATGAGAGGCTTTTAAAGTTTAAAAATTTAAAATAAAATTTTTTGAATTATTGTAAAGATAAGTTTTGAGATTTATAGTTTAAAAGTATTAATAAAAATACAAATTATTCTTTTGTCTCAAATTTGATCAAATTTAATGTAATATGTATGAAGTTATGAAACTCATGTTATAAATTGGATCGTAAAAAAGTTTATTGAGAGCTTTAATCATTAGAGATATTTTAATAAATTTTTATATTATTAATATGGCATATTAAGATTTTATAAAAAGTCCATTTAAAATTCTAATTATTAAAAATGCCCTTAACTGTACTGCAATCATCCCATTCCCCGTTCCCAGTTCCCAGTTCCCTGTTCCACTTTCTCAATGAGATCCAAAGCTCTAAATCTTACGAAAATCCTAACTCTAATTCTAATGATCAGTTTAGTTGGGAAAGTGAAAAATAAGACTAAAGGTAAATTTTTGTTATTTATTTCATTATAATTTTTAAATAGAAGAGAAATGTAATTTATTAACTCGCGAATTGAAACACCTTAAGAGCCAGAAAAAATGAAAGTAAAAGTGATTCTCGTAGTAGCGGCGAGTGAAATGAGAGCAACATAAACCGTGAAAATGGGGTTGTGGGAGAGCAATACAAGCGTCGTGTGCTAGGCGAAGCGATGGAATGAATGCTGACCCTAGATGGTGAAAGTCCAGTAGTCGAAAGCATCACTAGCTTACGCTCTAACCCGAGTAGCATGGGGCACATGGAATCCCGTGTGAATCAACAATGACCACCTTACAAGGCTAAATACTCATGGATGACCGATAGCGAAGTAGTACCATGAGGGAAAGGTGAAAAAAATGAATGGTTTTGGAGCAAAATCGATCACTTTAGAATTGGATGGAAAGTAACGGATGCAAAATACAATGACGCATGTACTTCTTTTAATTCATAAAATTACACCATATACCAAAAAATAATGTATATACCCTTTTTAACTTACAAAATTACACTATGTATCTAGAAAATGACGCATAAATTTTTTTTATTTATAAAATTATGTGACATGTATCCATTTTCCTTTATTAAACAAGAATGAAAAGAAGAGATTTCTACACTCTTTTTTTTATCTTCCATCTAAGATAATTTTCAACCATAAATTTCTTTCCCTTCCTCATCTACACTTTAGAATAAACAGAGTATAAATCTCCATTTATCCTCTATTTCGAGTCAATAATGACCAGCAACACCAAGAGAGATTGTTCGAGAGACACTAGAGACTTCTTCTTCCTTAGTTCCATGCCTATTTTTTCAGAACTTTGGCACCGCACGAGGTGTTGACAGCTCCGGTTGTTCCATGTCTATTCAGACAAACCATGAATCAGCCGACTCGAAGAGAAGCGAGGAGTATCGCTTTTTAATTTCCTCTTTGCACTTCTCTTCTTATCAATTTCACAGGAAATCAGAAGGCAGGTCATAGGAAAGGAGAGGGGTGGCTGGAAACCATCAGCGTGGGAGACATTGGAAAACACATACCTGGGTGTGGGAGGTATTCGAATACCAACCTACTTGGTTGAGAGTCATTTGTAAAGACTTATTGTCTTTTATTAATATTAAAGATAAAATAGCATTCATAAATCACACATTTAAAATTTTTTATTTGAATTTTTTGTTTCAATTTTGGATGAATGTTTCTTTAAATTGAATGTGAGAGAATTTGGATAAGTTTTGCATAGTTTGAATGTCATTAATTCGAGTCAATTCAAATAAATTGAATTTTTAAGCTAATTAAACTAACCGAATTTTTTTAATAAAAATAAAATAAATTGAACCGATAAAACATTCATCAATTTAATCAAAAATTGAATTAACTAATTAAATAAATTTTTCTAATTATAGCTAAAAATTTATCATAAATCATAATAATACTTAAACCGAATTCATTATAGTCAAATTTTTTATGGTTCAATTTTTATTTCGGCTTATTCGGTTTAATCGATTAAAAAATTTTAAAATAAAATATGAACCAAATTAATAGAATAAATCGAATAAATTGGCTTTTTTTATTAAAAAAAACTTTCAACTATACAAGATCATAAATATTTCTTCAACTTTCTTCAATTTAAAAAAAAAAACATATTAAGATAGACTTTATATAATTTTCTTACTCATTACCCACAATACTTAAGTTTTTCCTTAATAATCCTTTTATTTTATTATAGGAATGCGGTTAATATGAAATGGATTGGATTATTCCCCAACAAGAAGGATCTAATCAAAGTTCTAAAACTGATAGTTTTAATCTTATTATCTCCTATTTTCTTATGTTAGATTAATCATGAAAGATAAAATATCAATCCTAAATCACACAGTTAAATTTGTGTATTTAAATTCCTTTTTTAATTTTGGATAATGTTTCTTTATTTTAAAAGGGGAGAATTCGATAAGTTGTGCATAGTTCACTTATCAATAATTTATCAGTTATTTTTAATTATATCAGTCCTTAGAAATATCTTGGGTGTCAAAATAACCTTGTTTCTTTTGATTTATCTTCACATAACTTCCACAGCTGGGAAGTGTGTTTGCATAGATGTTTTTTACCATTCATTTTGATTGCAATGATTCAATCTCACTTAAGTTTATTGCCCAAAAGTTTATTAAACTAGTCAAGTTTTCTATTTCATTGAACATAATATTTTATTTTGAAAGGTTCAAAAATCTTTTTTCTTTGCTTTTTGTGGGATGAGAATATACAAATTAATCAAAATCAAACAATTATTTTTTTTTAACTGATCTAACTAACCAAATTTTCTAATAAAAATTGAATAAACCGAGCTAGTAAAATATAGATCAATTCGGTCGAAAATTGAATTAATTAAATTAATCAAATTTTTTAATTATGTCTATAAATTCGTGTCATTACAATAGTGGTTAGACCAAATTCATTATTATTAATTTTTTTAACAATTCGTTTGTTATTTAAGTTTATTCAGTTTAAAGGAGTAAAAAATTTAAAAACTAAACTTGAACTGTGTTAACAGAAAAAGTTGAATAAATCAATTATTTTTTAAAAAAAACATATTATAAACATTCCTTCAACTATACCAGATTATAAAAATTCCTTCAACTTTCTTTTATTTTAACAAGAGCACATGACTTTACGTAATTCTCTCTCTCATTTACCACAGTAGTACAAGTTTCTCCTTAATAATCCTTTTATTTTATTGTAGAAATGTAGTTAATACGAATTGGATTGGATCATTCACCAAAACAGAAGGATCTAATCAAAGTTTTAAGGGTGAGAGTTTTAATTTTATTGTCTCCTATTTTCATAATATTTTTAATATTTTAAAAATATTAAAAACATAATATTTTTAATATTGCATTGAACATAATATTTATTTTAGCAGTCTTCACAAATTTTATTCCAAAAACATACACACGATATTATTTAAACCAGAATACTATACTGACTTCGATTTTGGATGATAAGCTCATCACTTCTCTTTTTTTCCTTTCTCTTAAATTTTAAAAATTTATTTTTTTGATCTCGTCTATTCTCAGTGTCTTGAGACTATATATAATGGAGAAATGAGAGAAGACTCCACTATTAGATGTCCTCTTATTTCAGATAGAATTCGGAAGTTTCATTGGACCTTTAATAACATGTAAGAGATGGAAGTTTCATCACCTTTAATAACATGTAAGAGATGGAAGTTTCATCGGACCTTTAAAACACATGTAAGAGTTGTATCAACTTTATAATTTATATCATAGTATAATAACAGCATCAGTGAGCATCTAAGTAATGACTTGCATGCTCAGACTATATATGATAGTCTGATCTTCGGTTAATTTGCATTCAATGATCCCTAAGTTTATAAGTGAAAAAATATTTAAAATTTTAATATACCGTATCTATCATATATCCATATATGTCGTTTATATCGAAAATTTCAGTATACTAAAAATAATATCTTGGTGTACATCCAAATACTAATAAATTCTTTTTTAAAAATGTGATGATTTTGAAATCACCGCCACAACTTTGGTAATTGAATTTATTTTATCAAAATGATTTGTTAAGCTTTGTTCGGTTCGATTAGTTACGGTGGCATTTATGTGATACCAAAAACTTAATATATTAAAATTTTAATATACCGAATTTTTAATATAATAATAATATAATTTGGTTGATATTGAAAATTTCATTACATTATAAAATATCATATGCAAAATTTGGTATATCCTACCAAATCAATACTAAATATATATACATATTTAACAGATAGTGTGTAATTTTCACGTATGACATGGCCATAACTACTTTAATTCGGGGTCAACTAGAAGATTTGGTTAACAGAAGTAACCTATAGGGAAGGGAAATGAATAATTAATATGTGACGGTGACAAACATTAATGTCTTATTCCAGTGTCCATTTATTACAGCTGTATATCTAAGAATGAATTTTGTTTTAGTCAACTATTATAACACCACGTAATTCTCAGTTCAGGACAGATCGAATTGGCCAAGTCTGTCAAGCGATTCGAGTTCTGTGTATGATTACCATCTCATTTTTTTTCTATATTTCATCTAATTTTAAATTTGTATTGAATGGTTTTTTTTTCATTATTTATAAAGTTATTAAATTAATTTACCGATAATAATATTTAATTTGTAGATATTAACAATTTGAGGGTCATGATGAAAGACCTAGCCGCTGACATGGTGTTAAAGAGTGTGTCGTCGATGGTGAGATAGAGGTAACCGGTCTACGAGAGTGGCACAAGACCGTACTCAAGCATCTCGCATACGACCTCAATCCATTACTGTTTGGCTTAGACATAGACATAACTCGTAAGGATATGTTAGTGTGAATGACACATCGATCTGATCGTGACAGTTGCAGCCAAGAGCGGTCATGTTGATGACTATGCCTCCGAGGGAGAGGACCTGACCTTTTAGGGAGTGGTCGTGACCACAAGCGGAGGCCTGTGCGTGAGATAGTAGAAGCAAGGTTGTCTACATGTAGAATAAAAAATAAAGAAATGAGATAATATATTTTCTTAGAAATCCTCTAACACATTTTAAATCAGTTAAATTAGTTTAACTAAATTAAATTTGATTCTATCGTAATTTAATCTAAATTAATTTAGATCCGGTATAATATACTCCTTATATTTATCTCTACTAATTTTAATTTAGCATTTTCACTTCCTATTAAGTTCGTACCTAATACAATTTATATAGATAATAATAATTAATAAAACAAATTAAACCATAGCTCTTAATAGTTCACACATGCATCCATCCCAAAGAAGGATGAAACACAAGGAGAAGAAGTTAGCACGTGAAGACTTGCACATGAGAAAGTGGAAGTGAAGTTGTGGTAGAAAAAATAAAACGAAAAGCGAGAAGAGAATATATTATCTTGAAAATTTCCTAACTCGTTTTAATTGATGAACCGATTTAATCTCATTAAATTTGTTTCGTCGTAACTTTTTCGAATTAAATATAAATCAAATTGGATTTAGACCAACATACTCTTTATTTTTGCGCTTACTCAATGAATTTTATTTAATCTCAATCTAATTTTAAATCAACGTATTCATTTCACGTTAATCATTCAATTACTTAATTAATTAAGTACCGTATTTAATTAATAGTTAAGAATAAAATAACTAAGAAAAAATTTAAAAACTAATTTTAATGAAGGACATTTGATTAGAATTCCCTACTATATAATTTAATCATTATTTATTAAATGAAATTCCTAATAATTTCAAACGTAGATAGAGCCACGTACAGTCAACGTCACGCATTCTTATCACTGACATTTAATGGCCCAATCTCCTAAGTTCAAATCAATAATTCTATTTGCATTTTGGAAGCATTGAGCATGTATTTTGACTATAGAAGAATGCATCAAGATCCAAAGTTTGGCCTCTCTCTCCAGTTTCAAGCAATGTGGAGCCCCTCTTCCATGACTAAAAATTCAATCCTCTATTTGTCGCCCATCGCTTTGATATCAAAACTTTTAAGTGGCTCGAACCTAATAGATCCAAGCTAGTTTCTTCAATTTCTAATGTTTCTAGATTCTGAATTAGGGGAACTTGGAACTTACGTTGATTCATTATAATCTAATATTAAATAATGATGACCTTTAAAATTTCTAAAGAAAGTTTATATATAGCAACCTTATCTTAATATAATTACTTTTTGAACACGTTCAAACAAAAGAATGTCCAGCAACGATCGATGTCATTTCTCTGGCCATGGTCAAATGCTAAGTTATCATAAGAATGATATGCAATGTGTGGTGATTCGATAGGTGCCCGATTGATTGGTGATGGAGAACCAATTTTTTAATTAATATTATATATAATATCGGAGCCAATTATAATTCAGTTTGGCTGCAGGGAAAACGACAAATAAAATTAAGATAGAGATAAGCATCACGCAGATACATTGCACCTAAAACACTCCCCCCAAAATGTGGGCCCCAGATCATCACTAGTGGCTGTTTTGCAGAAATAAAATAACTCGTAAATCCTGGTCGACATGCTTCGCCTTTTTTATTTAAATTTGAAGAAAATTAGTCAGAGTTTTTTTTTGTTTTTTGTTTTTTTTGCCGTTTTTGGCGTCTTGTGTGTGTTCTTTGGACGCTTCATGAAAATCTCTAGAGTTCCTTTTTCAAATTAATTCAGTTTGATTAATAGACAACTAACTCCTGATTATTGAATTTTCACTTGAATCATTCATTGGAAATGGAGCAGATGGTAATTGACCTAATTCATTACCTTGTAGATTCTCATCTGATGGTAATGTGATCGATCTGTGGATGGCAGAAGATTTAAATCCACGGCTAATTAAGATTAGCGGATGTCGGCTGGCATTAGATAGATATCATGGTATCTACGACTTGTTACTCATTAATCACATTTGGCCACTTACCCAATCGACCCACCACCGTCGCTACTGTTCCCGTTCAAAGTGTGTGTGTGAACCCGATGGCACACCCACTAAAGTACTCGCCCCGTCTCGACCGTCGAATTGAAAAAACGTGCTCGGGACTCATATAAATACCCGCCTTCCCTCACTCGGGCTCTGCACAAAGCAGCCATGTACGACGAAGTCGCAAATCTCCCCTTCTTCTCCGGCGATTATGGCATCGCCGGAACAAGAGAGCAGGAGATCTTTGAGAATTCGGCGTCGCTGATGCTCTCCGGTGGCTGCTTGGTTTGGGAGACGTCCGTCATCGTGTCCGCCTTGGCACATGTGGTGTCGGGGGAGTCCACGTCGTCGTCTCCCTCTTCGTCTTCTTCGCCTTCGTCGTCTTGTGTGTCCTCCTCTTATTCCTTCAAGTCGTCTGGCGACGACGGCGGAGAGAAGAGGGCTAGAGAGGAGTTGCCGCCGGAATTGGGAGTGAAGTATTACCGAACTTGCTTTGGCGATGCCGGATGCGACCAAGCTCCGCCGGCATGGGTGGAAGAGGATGGGGTGGCGACAACCACCGGGAGGAAGTACCGAGGCGTACGGCGGCGGCCGTGGGGAAAATGGGCGGCGGAGATCCGCGACCCACACAAGGCCGCCAGAGTGTGGTTGGGAACCTTCGCGACGGCAGAGGACGCGGCGCGTGCCTATGACGCGGCCGCCATCCGCTTCAGGGGAAGCCGAGCGAAGCTCAACTTCCCGGAGAACGTCCGTCTTCCCCAGCCTCCGCCTTCCCCGGCGGCTCAATTCCCTGTTTCCGCCTCTGCTGCGACGACGACGATGCCGCTAGGTGATAACTTGGAGCATTCGAGGCCGCTACTGCAGGAAGGCCGTGAATACCGTCCGAGCCAACGGATTCAAGCGGCAAACATCTTCGACAGTTTGGAAATGGCGACGACGGTAGACAATGGCTATGTAACTTCTCGTTTCTTGCCTACCTTCTCTGTTTCAGAGCCGTCGTTCACATATCTCTTTAGCTGAAAACCGCCGCAGGAAAAACTGTAGTCTTTATCCGTTACTGTTAATAATATCGGAATCGGACATTTAGTCAAGTTAAAAATCTTGTCGAGCTTGATGAATCTCTACAAAGACTCGTCACTCGAGAGGCATTCTTAATCAGAGTTGCAGAAATTACAAGATAAGTGGCCTTAGAAGATCTTTGTCTGAAACAACTTTTGTCAGCGTGTTGGACAAACCGTTGAACAGGATTTGGACCGCCAATGATTTCAGAATCAGACGTTTCGCTGACTGAATTAAAAATAAACTATGACAATTAAACTGGAATTCATGAAAACAAACTAAATAGATCATTGGTAGCTATCTGATTGGCTAGCTAGTCCTAATCGTGTGTTTATGCTATCCATTTCGGAATGGATAGGGCTGGGAGATCATTTATCAAGTGAACTTTCTAATTCACACCGTGCAAGGAGATAAGCATGTCCAACAAAGCATTTGTATATGCACGAAATCACATCTTGCTAACAAAGATTTTAGATGATTATCGTAGATCTGAATTAGTTCTACAAAATGCAATGTAAGATCAGCATGAACCAACATTCAAGAAGGAAGATTTCATAACGACGCTACTTTACAGTCACCTAACAAATTCAAATATCGAAAGACAATAGTAGACGCCAGTAGAGAAGGGTTAGAAGACATCATAAACCCTAATTAGATCTGACAAGCAATCGGTGCAATCAAGCCCTCTCCCCACGGATCCTGCGCGCGAGTTGAATGTCCTTGGGCATTATGGTCACCCGTTTGGCGTGGATGGCGCAGAGATTGGTATCCTCGAACAGCCCCACCAGGTACGCCTCCGCCGCCTCCTGGAGCGCCGCCACGGCAGAGCTCTGGAACCGGAGGTCCGTCTTGAAGTCCTGGGCGATCTCGCGGACGAGCCGCTGGAACGGGAGCTTGCGGATCAGCAGCTCCGTGCTCTTTTGGTACTTGCGGATCTCCCGCAGCGCCACCGTGCCAGGGCGAAAGCGGTGGGGCTTCTTCACGCCGCCGGTGGCAGGCGCGGATTTGCGAGCCGCCTTGGTCGCCAGCTGCTTCCGGGGCGCCTTCCCACCGGTGGATTTCCTCGCAGTCTGCTTCGTCCGGGCCATCGCGACTCGAAATCGAGGTTGGAGGGAGAAGGGGAAGATTAGGGTTCGAGACTTGGGATCTTGATTGTTGATTGAGAAAGAAACGCAATGCGGAGCCCTTTTATAGGTAGATCTGTCGCAGGGAAACCAAACAAGGGCGGGCACTAATTTGCAATCCCCCGTCTGGAGTTTCTTTTAGAGCGTCGGATGTGGATAAACGAACGGTGGAAATCGATTCAATGGCGAGCATGCGGATCGCTATCCGTGGCCAAACCGTGAAACTTTGACTGTTGCTCTCTTTACCGTCCGATTTGACGCGATCAAACTACCGCGTCTAATTTCCTTTTTGGAACAATGAATTAAAAATAAATATAAGAAGGATTAATTAAAATACCGATGCAGATTTAATATAATTATATCTTAAAATCTTTTAATTCAACAACTAAGTCATATTTCACTGTGTAGAGTTGACTAATATTATCTTTTAATGCCCATAAAAAATATAAAATTAAAAAAATTATCTATTCCCGTGTTGATCTCGATCGACTTCCTGTAGTTTTAGGTCTATCCCGAGGCTCAAAAGGATAAAGGCGCTTGACAGAAGATTTACCAGCATCCTTCGGGAAGACTAAGTTTGTTGATAATTAATGTATCACAAAAAGGCCTTATTTGTGAAATATATGTATGATATGATGAAAGCACAAAAAGGCCTCATTTGGTGAAGATTTAGGTTTGGAAAGTGCCAACGTAGATGTCGAGTTCTCTTTTAATACTTGGGCACCCCTTTCCCTCCCGACCTTTGGAGAGCATGATTGAAGAAGGGTTGTGATATTTGTAAAAGATGGAACCGTCGTCCTAGCGGCCCCCTGGGCCCGACCCCATAGGATTCCAGAGGAAGCAACTCACGGTTAATGCTGGGTAGGAAAGGTGACTGGGGGTCGAAGGAATTTTTGGCACAGCAGACCAGAGTTTTATCCCCGTGTGCAACTAGCGACCTTCGATCCCACAACCTCATTTGCAAGCTGCAGTCACCTTACCAGCTGATCCAGCCCGTGGGGGCAAGCATGCCAATGAATGAGCATATGGGGGGTGGTCCGACCACCCCTCATTCTCTTCCCATGCCCCTAGGTTTAGTTCATTCTTTCATCGTCCACTCCTTCAGATAAATAAAGCATTAGTCATCTAAGGTTCATTCAATCCATTTTTGTTTTTTTGCAAAACCACATCATCATCATCATCATCTAAACTCCAAATCCTAAATCACAAAACTCCAAATCCTAAGTCATAAATGAAGTATAATTTTTCTAAATTCATTACATTTAAACTAGAATCTAGTATATTTTCTATCAAATTAAACATGACTCTTTTTTTGTATGACTAATTGATTGATATACTCAATTCTAGTTAAATAGTGCTGAATTTAAGAGGTATTATATCATTTTTTTT
Source organism: Zingiber zerumbet (assembly GCA_037833815.1). Classification (NCBI taxonomy): domain Eukaryota; kingdom Viridiplantae; phylum Streptophyta; class Magnoliopsida; order Zingiberales; family Zingiberaceae; genus Zingiber; species Zingiber zerumbet. Next base: position 318,272 of record JBBMJZ010000060.1, read on the forward strand.
AGACCAGAATCTCTCGTTTTTTTTATAAGTACAAAAAATCTAAAATAAGGTATAATTCCTTCTAAATTCAATATCATTTAATTATAATCGAGTATATCAATAGATTAGTCAACCTGAAAAAGATAAATATACTATATTTTAATTTAAATATGTTGCAATTAAGAGAAATTATATCCCATGTTAAATTTTTTATACCTAAGAAAATAAAAGTAATTAGGTAAATGGATATACATTAGAAGAATTAAAGTAAAAAAAAATTATATGCAAAGTGGTAATAAAGTTTCATAAGCAAGGATGGAAGAGAAAATTAAATTTGCTATTAGAGATTTTAGGATAATTTATTATTTTTTATTAAAAAAATCATCCTTGCAAACATTATCATCTATGTTGCAGATTAAAAAAACAAAAGATGTTGCAGACCACCAATTAAGACTGCATCTGCCATGGCAGGAGCTCAACAGCTCCATCTCAAAACCCCAACCCACACTCCGCCCAACGATTTGGCTGCACCACCTTCAATTCCCCCAATTCCCGATCCCGCTCGCTAACTCTCAGCGCCCTACGAGCGGACCAAGAATCCATTAAAGATCTCTTCCTTCTCCTGACTCTGCTTCTTCCATCTCTCGATTCCCCAGAATAACACCCTGTCATGCATGCATGCATTCTTCATCTTCTTTTTCCATGTCCTTAGGTTGTAGGTTGTAGAGATGGATAGAAATCAGAGGAGGATGTGCCCGGTGGTTCTGGTGGTGACGGTGGTGCTCTGTTTCTGGCCGCCTCTGGCTCTCTGCCATGGCGGCTTCGACATGGAAGCTCTGTTGGAGATCAAGAACTCGTTCGCGGAGGACCCCGACGGAGTGCTCGAGGAATGGAGCAGGGGGAGCCCGGACTACTGCTCGTGGCGCGGAGTCACCTGCGACGAGATCGTCCCGGCGGTGGTGGCGCTTAACCTCTCCTCCTGCTCCCTCGCCGGCTCCGTCTCTGCTGAACTCTCTCGGCTACGTCGACTCGCTGCCCTCGACCTCTCCAACAACCGCCTCACCGGCCGCATCCCGAGTCAGCTCGGGGGGATCTCCATGCTATCCGCTCTCGTTCTCCACTCCAACGATCTCTCCGGGACGATCCCGCTCGAACTGGGCGACCTCGCCAGCCTCCGAGTCCTGCGGCTCGGAAACAACCCGGGACTATCCGGAACGATTCCGGACTCGCTGGGGAAGCTCGGGAACTTGACCACTCTCGCCTTGGCGCTCTGCAACCTCTCCGGGCCGATCCCCAGTCAACTAGGCCGACTGAGTCGGCTCGATAACCTGGTGCTCCAGCACAACCGGCTCGACGGCCCCATTCCGCCGGAGCTCGGCGAGTTGTCGAACCTCCAGATACTCAACCTGGCCAATAACTCGGTCCAGGGAGAAATTCCGATTCAGCTAGGAGAACTGAGTCATCTCACCTACCTCAACTTGATGTCCAACCGGCTCCACGGCGGAATTCCAAGGTCATTCCACAAGCTCTCCGGGCTTGTCAATCTGGACTTGTCGATCAACGAGCTAGAAGGTGAATTCCCGGGCGAACTCGGCCAACTGAGTCAACTAAGCTACCTTGTCTTGTCCAACAACCGCCTCTCCGGCCTTCCGCCGGAGACACTGTGCCAGAATGCGACCAGCTTGGAACACTTGTTCTTGTCCAACAACAATTTCTCCGGTACAATTCCAGCCAGCTTAGCTCAATGTCAATCATTGACGCAGCTGGACTTGGCCAACAACAGCTTCGCCGGGGCAATCCCGGTCGAGCTCGGTGAGCTCGCCAGTCTCACCGATCTATTGCTCAACAACAACACCTTCTCTGGTTCAATTCCCCGTGAACTCGGAAACCTCAGCGAGCTCCAAATTTTGACTCTGTACCACAACGAGTTGCGCGGTCCGCTGCCAGAGGAGATCGGCCGGCTGCAGCAGCTCCAGATCCTTTATTTGTACGAGAACCAGATCTCCGGCGAGATTCCGGCCGCCATCGGCAACTGTTCCAGCTTGCAAATGATAGATTTCTTTGGGAACCAGTTTTCCGGCAGCATACCGGCTTCCATCGGCAGTCTGGGGCAGCTCACTTTCCTCCACTTAAGGCAAAATGACTTCTCCGGCGTGATTCCCGCCTCGATGGGCAACTGCCGTCACCTTCAAATTCTCGACTTGGCCGACAACAGGCTATCCGGCAGGATTCCAGCAACCTTCGGCAACTTACGAGCACTCCAACAGCTCCTGCTCTATAACAATTCACTAGAAGGAAGCGTTCCCGACGAGTTATTCAATTGCCGGAACATCACAAGAGTGAACCTCTCCAACAACAACCTCACCGGAAGCATGCTACCACTTTGCGGGTCGAGCTCCCTGCTCTCCTTCGACCTCACCAACAACTCCTTCGACCTCGAGATCCCGCCGCAGCTGGGGAACTCACCGGCGCTCGAGCGAATACGGCTCGGGAGCAACCGTATCACCGGCGAGATCCCGTCGCTGCTGGGGGAAATCAGCGCGCTTTCGTTGCTTGATTTGTCGAGCAACTCGTTGACCGGAGAGATACCGAAAGAGCTCGCCTCGTGCAAGAATCTGACGCACATTGTTTTAAACAATAACCAGCTCGCCGGCGAAGTCCCGGCTTGGCTCGGGGGCCTGCGGCAGTTGGGGGAGCTCAAGCTCTCTTGGAACAGGTTCACAGGAAATCTTCCAATTGAGCTCTTCGATTGCTCGAATCTACTAAAGCTTTCTCTCGATGGCAACTCAGTCACTGGCACTCTCCCGCCGGAGATCGGCAAGCTCGCATCTCTCAATGTGCTTAACTTGGCCCGCAACAGGCTCTCCGGTGCGATTCCTGTCTCCATTGTGAATCTGAGCAAGCTTTACGAGCTCCGGTTGTCGGAAAACCAGTTCTCAGGTACGGTCCTTGTCGAGTTCGGGCAGCTTCAAGAGCTGCAGAGCGCGCTTGACCTCAGCTTCAACCAGCTCAGCGGAGAAATTCCGCCGTCCCTCGCGTCGCTCGCCAAGCTTGAAGACCTCAACCTCTCCCACAACTCCCTCACAGGCGATGTCCCGCCGGAGATAGCCGCAATGAGCAGCTTGGTCACGCTCGACCTCTCGCACAACGACCTTCAGGGGAAGTTGGACCAACGATTCGACCGCTGGCCGCCGGAGTCGTTCGTGCCAAACCGACCGCTCTGCGGAGGGCCGCTGCCGCCGTGCAACATCGCCGGCGGTCACCACCTCTCAAAGTTAAACTCGGCAGCAGTGGCCGCCATCTCCGCCTCGGCGACGCTAGTCATCCTCATCATCATCATCACCGCGGTGTTAGGATGGCACTACAGGAAGCAGTCCGGCGAAGTGAATTGCGCCTACTCCTCGAAGAGCTCTTCTGCGACGCGCCGAGAGCCGTTGATGAAGGGCTCGATGCGGCGGGAGATCAAGTGGGAAATGATCATGGAGGCGACCAGCAACCTTAGCGACGAATTCGTCGTCGGCTCCGGCGGGTCCGGCACCGTGTACAAGGCCGAGCTTGCCACCGGAGAGAAGGTGGCCGTCAAACGCATTCTCTTCGGAAACCGAGACTCCTTGCTCCAAGACAAGAGCTTCCTCCGCGAAGTCAAGATTCTCGGCCGCGTCCGCCACCGTCACCTCGTCAAGCTCCTTGGCTTCCTGAGCAGCGGAGACTCCAGCGAGCACCTCCTGGTCTACGAGTTCATGGAAAACGGGAGCCTGTGGGATTGGCTCCACAAGCCCGGCGTGAGCCAGAAGAGGAAGCGCGAGCTGAGCTGGGAGGCGAGGTTGCGGATCGCCGTTGGCCTCGCCAAGGGCGTCGAGTACCTCCACCATGACTGCGTCCCCTGCATCATTCACAGGGACATCAAGTCCAGCAACTTGCTGCTCGACGGCCACAT
>JBBMJZ010000060.1:329487-344295 GCA_037833815.1 Zingiber zerumbet
TATTTAACTAACCAAACATCATTTTTAAGAATGATACCCAAGCTCATATCCATTCCCATTCCATAATACTATGATACTCATTCCCATTCCGATTCCCATGAGAGAACCAAACGCCCCCTAAATTATTAAGGACATCCGTAGTCGTAAAACTCTTATAGAGGTTTATATTCTGTCACATTATTGTCACATCAGAAGTTAAAAATCTCTCTACACTCTATCCATAACTAACATGTAGTGGACATGCAAAGGGCATGCAACAGGGTCTAGAGGAAGAATATAAACTTTCTTTATAAATTTTTTTATAAACCGGTCTTAAGATTTTGGGACTAATTTATAAAAAAAATTATAAATCTCACCCATATAATGGAGGATGAGGTTTATAATGATTAATGATTATACTATAAACCCCATTACAGATGCCCTAATTATACGAATAAACAGCCTTTTTAATCTTTATTTAAAATTTCCATTGGAAGAATCTTTTCTTCCTCTTGTCTTTTACTTGTGTCATTTTTTGATTTCTTCATGCATTTCCACGATGGAAGGCCTGTAATTGAGATGGCCGGCATGAATAAATTATGAGCACAGAACTTGCAACCCAATGAATTCGATTATGATTTTTTTTTTTTGCAATAATAATTATGTCATTCCGATTTTATTAAAAGCTATTCCAATATTCAAAAAATATTTTTATTGGGTTAAAGTGAATAGAATAGTAATTATTAGGCCAGCCCAATTAGGCCTGTTGGGCTAAATTGTGGGTAAACTCCGTTTTTGAACCATCAATATATATAAATTTTCTTTGCCCATACAATATTGTTGAAATAGGAATATTTTTAAAATGATAAATAAATAATTAATGTTTGTTATTATACATAATGATTAAAATTGTTATACATTAAATGTTACCATATAAAAATAAAAATAGAATAGAATTTATTTTGGGCTATTTTTTTAAAAAGATAAACCGTTATTTTGGACCATAAGAACCATTATTCATGGCACGGCCACCACATTTATGAAAATCAAGTTATTGCCCTTCACTGCCAACTGTTTCTGTGCATCAGAATATTTTAATGCAATCTCCACCCTTTCATACTTATCGCCCAACGAATAATTACAATCCAGCTATCTAGTTTATTATTATTAAAAAAAGTATATCCGGTAAATCCACGCGATCCGCCGCAATTTTGTCGGCCAAAGTCAACGTGCTCGTGGTGGTCGGCACGGATGTCGTAACTAAACATTTAAAACGTAGCGAAGAGTGGCTTTGACCGATCTACCTTCAATATATTTTGGCTTATCTTTGTGGTGGCTCACGTGGCTGCACCGTCGCCAAGGTTTGGCTCACGTGAAAAACAAATTTCAGAATTCGAAATAACCTCCTCTTTTATCAAAAATCCTAAAGGCATCCTTTTTTTTCAAAAAAAAAAAAAAGTAAAAGAAGTGTAAACAGTAAAAGCAGAATTACATTTTTGTATTTGGATAAAAACTTAAAAAGTGAGGACTAATATTTCAAAAATTTAACCTTTTACCCCCAAACTATTTCCAAATTCTACATTTTACCTCCAAATCATTTATTTTTGTCTTCTCTCATTTTTAACTTCATAATGAAGAATTTTATCGACAACAAGTGGACATGATTTCCGAAATTGTTAGGAGAAAAGTACAAGACGCTGAACTATAGGGACTAAAAGTGGAAAGTAGTTCGGAGGAAATTAATGGAATCCAATCCACCGCGGGGAGACCGCTGGAATTCGAATCCGTCTTTTCTTCTTGCTCCACTTTTTTCTTTTTCTTTGTCTTACAGTAGATTAATCTCCAGCTGGTTCTTCAAATTGTAGATTAATCAATTTCGTATTTGATGATAAATTCAGAATTCTGATCTCGTTTTCAGCAATGGAGGAAGAAGCGCAGGTGCCATCGTATTTCCTCTGCCCGATCTCTCTCCAACTTATGAAGGATCCGGTGACGCTCGCCACCGGCATCACCTACGACCGCAACAGCATCCAGAGATGGTGGCACTTCGCCGGCGGTCGCCACAACACCTGCCCCGTCTCGAACCTGACCTTGCCGGACGCAGCTCAACTCACTACCAACCTCACCCTGCTCCGCCTCATTCAAGCTTGGCTCGCCGCCGCTTACTCCTGTGATACCGGCGAGACGCCGACGACCCTGATTTCCCCTGTCGACGCCGCCCACGTCTCCGAGCTTCTTGACGACGCCAGGGAGCATCCGCTCCCCGCCCTTCGCCGGCTGCGGAGCATAGTCGCCGGAAGCGAGCACGGAAAGCGGTGCGTCGAGGAGGCCCCAGGGGCCGTTGACTTTCTCACCTCCGTCATCGTCGGCGAGGAAAATGGGGACGGTTTTGAGCCGTCGACTGTTTGCGACGAGGCGCTCGGCATTCTCCGCTCGATCCAGGTGCGCGAACGAGGACTCGCTGATCTGGTGGCACGAAATCCGGGCATCGTCGAGTCGTTGACGGCGACCCTGAGACGCCGACGCGAAGATCGCAACCAATCGCGAGACGACGCGGTGCATCTGCTGAATCGGATACTCGGTGCGCTCCCGCGCCATCGGCTGGCTTCCCTCGACGAGGGCTCTTCCGCGAGGTGGTCCGCGCGCTTCAGGACCGAGTCTCCGCGAAGGCGGCGCTGCACTTGCTTGTATCCGCGAGGCAGCCTGCTGGATGAGCCGGAGCGGCGGGCGTGCGAGCTGGCGCTGGTGGCGATGGACCGGGCGTGCCGGTGCGCGGAAGGCCGCGCGGAGCTACTAGCGCATGCCGCGGGAGTGGCCGCGGTGGCGAAGACGATGCTGTGCGCGCGGGTGTCGGAGACGGCGAGCGAGAGGGCGGTGGGCGTGCTATGGTCGGTGGCGCGGCACACGGCCACGCCAGGCGTGGTGCGGGAGATGATGCAGGTGGGGGCGGTGGGGAAGCTCTGCCTGGTGCTGCAGGCGGAGTACTCCGGCGAGAAGTCGAAGGAGAAGGCGAGGGAGATCTTGAAGTGGCACGCGGCGGCGTGGAGGAGATCGCCTTGCCTCTCGCCTCACTTACAGATCTCATATCCAAGTTTGTAGCATGCAAATCTCAACGACAAACAAACAAACAAACAAACAAACAGATCGTATGTTTTCTTACATTATGATCAAATTAAGTTGCTTTGTTTTTTTTCCCCTTGATAAATATTTATCTATCGATAATAAAAAAATTAAATTGAAATTGTATATACGATCCATTGATGAAGAAACAGCTCCCCTTCGCATGATCTATAACTATAGGAATTAATGAGATTTGACTTGTGATCGATCAGTTGATTATCTACACGATTGGTTGTGGTAGCATTTGCGTAGTCAAATTTTAGTCCTCTCGGATGGTGCAATGATTAAGACAAGGTGTTACCATATGAGATCTTGGGATCGAAACTCAGCATGACCGAACATAACCTCCCTCATGTCTTGGTCATTTGCACTAATGGCTAGTAGTCACCCGTAATTTAACTCCTCCGTGTTGACCTAGGGACGGATTGACAGGAACGCTGGAACCCTTTCTGCCACATTTGCATAGTCAAATTTTGCGTTGGAAAGAAAAAGTATTCATTAAGATGATTTAAAGGCAGGCCGAACACGTGAATGTCAGGTGTGTTTGTGTGTTTCTCTGCCTAATTATTGGCTTGCCATCGCCTCCGGTGGTCTTCTAGATGTTCGATGAATTGCCTCACACAGCGGTCGTTCGTCTCCTCGTCCCCAAAGACCTTCCCGTACTCCTTCGCCTTCGCCCGCAATGGCTCTCCTTCTTCCTCCACCATCACCAGCCTCAAGGTACTCGCGATCCCGTCCGCCGTGAACGTTCCGTCCTCCTCCCTCCTCGGCACCTCCACGCCGACCCCTCTTCCCACGAGATCCCTCGCGTTCAGTCCTTGATCAAACATGAGCGGCAGCAGCGCCAGGGCGCGCCCGGAGGCGAGCCCCTCGACGATCGAATTCCACCCGGCGTGAGTCAAGAATCCGCCGACTGACTGGTGACGGAGGACACGGACCTGAGGCGCCCAGTCCGTGCACACAAGCCCCCGCCCTTTGGTCCTCTCCAGGAAGCCTTCTGGCAGCGTAGCGTGCGACCCCGCCGGCGCTCTCGCCGCCCAAACGAACGGCAGCAAGGATTGCTCCAGGCCGAGAGCGATCGCCTGCAACTGCCAATCCCTCAGCTTCACTTCGCTTCCGAACGCGGCGTAAATGACTGAGCCGGGGTTTAGTTCATCGAGCCATTGGTGGATTCTGCTCCATGTTCTGTCTTCGCTCTCTGCTTCCGGCAGCGAGGGAGGGAAAAATCCCAGCGGAATCACTGGATGCTCGTGAAGCTTCCCGAGAAGGTCGTACCACTCCTCTTCATACTCTTTGCAGCTCCTGATGGCTATCAGTTGGCAATCTTGCATGGACTTGCCGAACCGGTACGATTCCGACACGCCGGAGGCGTCCGGCACGGCCCCCGGCTCGAACAGCTCCCTTGCCTCGTACGGCTTGTAGAAGATGGTAGACTCGAAGGGGACCCACGCCGGCGGCTCCGCGAACTGCTCGGGCGTCGTCCTGGCGCCCTCGCCGCCCATCAGCGCCGATGGCGGCCCGAAGAAGGTGAGCACTGCGGCGTCGTAGAGGGAGACGAAGGCGCACGGCACGCCGAACTCCGCGGCTACCCGGGGCGCCCAGTAGGCTGCATAGTCGAAGAGGATCCAATCGGGCGGCGTCCGGCGGAGGAGAGCAGATAGCTCGTGCTGGAAGGTGTCGAAGGCCTGGCGCAGATAGGGTCTGAGGTCGTCGGAGGGTAGGTCGATAGAAGCTTCGGCGCCGTGCGGAAGGTGTTCGATGGGGGGCACGAGGAGCTCGACGAAGCGGATGAGGGAGGATAGGTGGGGAGGAAGGACGGGGAGACGGCTGATGTTTTTAGGGGTGGCGAGGAAGGAGACGCGGTGGCCGTGCTGGGCGATGCGCTTGGCGAGCTCCACGAAGGGAAGGAGGTGGCCGACGGCGAGCCATGGGAGTACGACGATGTGCATGCCGCCGTCGAAGTCAAAGGAAGGGGAAGGAACAATCTCTCATTGATAAGTGAAGATGATATATGTCAATTCCTGAGTGAAGAAGACAAAGCTGCCAGCTCACGGCTGATGCCTTCTCAAGATTTGTGTCAAGAAGACTTTACTACTCTTGCTTAAGAGATAAGATAACTCAAAACAGCTCAAATTCTAAATTACGAGCTAAAAATCATTGCAAATTTGCTTCATGGACGGACAGCAAGAAAACAAACACCTCCGTTAACAGAAGTTTATTTTAGATACACATTTAACTGCTTGCAAGAATGAAGTGTTAAACAAGATGAACAAGCTGATTAAAGTGTCACCTCAGCATGATCTTAATACGGAGGGGGGAAAAAAGCTTCAGAAGAAAGGAACAAGAAAGAAAGATACTCACATGAAAGATGAGCACAACTTACTTCGAGCTAAGTTCCACATTGGTTCTCGCTGCACGTTTGATTCTCTTGAAGCTCGATGGTCCTTCCAGAGTCGACTCTATTTTTTTCACATCGTATCAGCGCCAGCATTCAGAAATATCGATGCCGGCACAAAGAACATTCAATCAGAAATCTCAGGGATCTCATGGGAAGTCCAGCTAGGAGGGAATGTTCTTTGCAAAACTTCTGTAAGTTCACCTCCAGTCCTCTCTATCTTGCGCAAGCACTTGGACCAGTGGATAGCAGTGTGTAAGTCGACAGTCAGGTCATTTTCTACCATTTCTTTACAAACACGCACAATTCCAGAACATATGTATTCTTCGGCCAAGGTTGTCCTTGATAAGAGAGAAGTTACGAGGCAATGGTATGCTGCCTTGTCTGGCTTCAAGCCTGCCAATTTCATCTCTTCAAAGCATTTCAAAGCCTTTTCAGGAAGTGAAGCTCGTGCCCAACCTCTGATCAGGGTGGTGTATGTTTTAACATTAGGCCTCACCCTGGCAGACTCCATCTCTTCAAGTACTTTTGATGCTCTCTGTACAAAGTAAAATGCAAACTGAGGATGAACAGACTAACTGTGTCATTCAAAGAGGGTGGAGCAAACACTAATTCAAACAGATAGTAAGTAAATGAAAATAAGCCACATAAAAAATTTATTTTTAAAAAATTATACCAACAACAACACATGGAAAATAATAATAATAATCTATTTTGATTCTCTCCCTCACATCTATTTTGCATCTTCATACTAAACCCAGGACCAAATCATCCTCAAGCAACTCCTCATATTGAAAACATGGAATCAGTTACCAGGGTTCACTCACAATGTTATCAGCTTTCCTTTAAAATATTGACTGGCAAGTGATTAGAAACCAAGCGATGAATATCATACTATCTGTTTTCTTGCTACAGTTTGAAAAAACATTGAACTCTCTCTCTCTCTCTCTCTTAAATAGGTTGTTGTGCTTGGTGGATCATTAAGTACACGCTGCTAAACTAAGCCGATATTTTCAGTTTGGTTTATTTTGGAAAAGAAAATACAATTTGGTGCATTCCCTGATAATTATAAACCAAATCAAATTGATAAAGTGAGCTTATGTTTCTTCTAAGTTAATTTATAGAATTGTTATCCTATGCCTCATTTTCATTTAATAAAAAGCAACAGTAGCTAGCTAATTATAATTATTTATGTGGTTACTCAAGACAAACACAAAACGAACCAATATCCTTCAATACCAATATAACTTAATTGAGGAAAGAATTGGCGTTGAGTAAAGGATAGTGATTACCATCATATCACCAGCTTTGCAGCACGCATTTATTAAAGAAGTGTAGGTATGAATGTCCGGAGGAACTCCATCCTGCTTCATTTGATGCAACAAATCAGCAGCCTCCCAAACATCTCCTCTCCTGGCCCACCTGATGAATAGGACTAGTCAGGTCATTGAGGGGGAAAAAATTTGAAATATGAACCAAGCCCAGAACAGGAGGCAACGTTCAACAAAAAATTTCAGCTCACGCAGATACATAAAGATGAAGTGTCTAAGAGTCTAGGGCTTCTATAAATTATTTAGTAGAACAGATTTCTCACAGTTAAGCACATGAAAAACTGTAACAAAAGCACAAACACATACAATTATGTCTAGTAAGTTTTAACATTGTACAAAGAAATAGAAAAAAGAACCAGAACCCTAAGATATATACCTCTGAAATCCAAATAAAAAACTTCCTCTAAAAACATCATGAATTGTCCATACTCGATACACATCAATAGATTTGATTTGACTTTTTTTTTAAAAAAATGAACAGACAAGGAAAACAAGTGTTAACAATAGGAAAAGGTTCAATTATTACCCATCTATTAATATATTGTAGACAAATGTGTTACGAGGTATCTTTTGAGCACTCATTTCTCTTGTGACTGCAAGAGCACTCTGCATTCTTCCAGATTTGCAACAAGCTTTCAAAAGTGCTTCATAGATGAAAGCATCAAGCTCTATGCCTGCCTCTTTGATTTTGGTAAAATATTCGAAAGCTTTACCAATATCACCATCAGAAGCATATCCTTGCATAATTGTAGTGTAGGTATGCTTGCTCGGTGTTATACCAGTTAGAGACATCTTATTAATTACTTCAACAGCTTTCTCCATCTGGAAAAGAATATGGTTAATCGCACAAATATAAATTATTAACGTCAACCTTAAACCACAAAACATGACGACTACCTTGTGCTTTTGAACAAGGCCATGAATAAGAACATTGTAAATTTCTACAGTCGGGACACATCCACTTCGCCTCATCAAATCAAAAATTTCCATAGCTCTTCTCATGTCACCTACTGCAGCAAAGGCATCTATGATAGGCAAAAATGTGCGAGTGGAAGGCCGATGCTTCCCTTTCTGCATTTCATGAACAACCTGAATGGCTCGATCGGTGTTACCCATCTTACTGAATGCACATATAATGTTATTATAGAGAACAACATCAGGTTTCAAGCCTGATTGAAGCATTTGCTCAAAAATGCTGAAAGCATTAGCATAGTCCTTTAACTGGATAAAGCCATTGATCAACATTGAGTATGTCTTGTGGTTGTGCACAATGCCGCTCGACTCCATCATTTTGCTAACCTCAAGGGCCTTGGAAACTTTACCAATCTGGAAATCAAGACATTAATCACATACACATTGTTTAAATTGATATTGCATTGGAAAAGGTTATATAAACAACAAATTGAAATAAATTTCTTTACCTTAGCATACAGATTAATAAGGCACCCATAACTGATGATTGAAGGTTTAAATCCACATTCCTGCATAAAAACAACAAAAATCTGAGTCTTGCATAGTCGCAGTGTGCCTGTTGGGCCATAATGAAAAATTATTAGACAATGGCACTGCAGCCACTTTTGTTGTCAACTTAAGCAAGTAGGAAGCAAAAAGTTAATGCATCAAAAATGACTATAATACAATAGAAGTTTGGAATTAATATAAAAGATTCCGATCAAGGCTGTCTTCAGTGTATAATACACAAAGAGAGAAATCATACTAAGATAATATGGACAAGTTGGAAGACAACCAATAAATTCTCATTAGACTAGTTGAATCAAGTTAAAGGTGATTGTTAAGTCAATCATGTTTATTCTTGGAGTTCAAAATGACCTTAATTGAGGGGAGACGAAGTCCAGAAAAAGTTTTACTTAACTAAAAAATATATATTGCCTATGATCATAATATATATATATATATATATATATATATATATATTTGCTTCTTAAAAAAATGGATTACAATGACATATTGACATAATTCTTTCCCAGATTAAACCACAACTCAGATTCTTAAAAAAAAAAAGAATCTAGGATTTTTCAAAAAAAAAAAATAATACTGCATTCCAAATTGCAAATAGTTTGAGAATCATGGTTTCAAAACAAATCAATCCAATAGGTATCTTAAAAAAGAAAATAAAATTTAATATTTAAGTTTTTATATTCTTTAAAAAATAAAAATTGTTTTGTTTCACTTTAAAAAGCTAAGATCCAAGTTGAAACATTTCAAATAAAAACTATCCAACCAAGTTTAACAGGAAAGAATATTCAATTAAAAAAAAGATTCCAATTATCAAATAGTTGAATAGCTTACCACAACTCAATAGAAATCACTATCATGTTATGCAAATTCAATGTAACCTAGAACATCATCCTTGAGAAAGAATTCAACTCAAATGACTATGAAATCAAATCTTAATTCAATCGAGTTAATTTTTCTCAATTCATGTCGGCTCTAAGGTCTCGTGTATCCTTTTTCTAACACAAAGAAATCATTTTTTTCAACCAAATAAATCTACAATTAAAATATGTACATTCTTGCCGTCTCTGCAAATGAAAATTTTAAAAATCATGAAATCTAGAAATAACAGGGCTTCCAAATCCCCTGGTCCAAATGCACCCTAAAAGTTGATATATGTTAGTATGTTTATCAGAAAACCATATACAAGAAGATGTAGTGACATGACAATGATCACTTTTGATTATTACCTCTGGTTCCAAATGCTAGTGTCACTGTTTCCAGCCTCCTTTTCACAGTTACTAACCATATGCAAGTGAAGAAATAGAGGGAAACTAGTGATAATCAGGTTTCATTAGCATCCTATAGGTTTTATACCATCGCAAGCTAGTTATTGTCAAATGGAACACACAGCTAGAGTATGGAGATGCCAGAGGAGCAACACATGGAAACTGTAGCAAGAAATGCATGAGGATACAAGATATGTGAATTGACTCCAAATCTTCAGACCAAAAACAAGAAAAAAATAAAAATTCCATGAATTAGAATACAAATATACAGGATGTTTCGTTACCTTAAGCCTATCAAACACAATTAAACATTTCTTCTCGTCTCGAATATTGGTATAGCCATCCATCATTGTGTGATATATGTTAATAGAAACATCTATGCCTTGTTCTTCCATTTCTCGAACCAAAACTTCAGCTTGAGACATATTGTCCTTTTGACTGCACAAGGAAGTGGTTTGAGAAAATTACAAGTATCCCTATCTGATAAAGAACCAAAAAAAAACAAATTTGAAGTAATCTAAGATTTTCCATTATCTGGAATGAAGACAGAATTCTGCATGTCTTATTCATAAAGACATATTGTTTACAGGAAGTACATTCTGAAATGCCTACTATAAAGCTCCTAGGTAGAGTACTACTCAAGTTAAAAAGATGTGTATAGATCAGCGCCATCATGAAAAGTAGCTTGATTATAAGATATACCATAATAAAATTCTGGCTAGCATACTTGAGGTTTAATGAGTCACTGACATGCATTACTAAGATTAGGCTATCCAACACACTAATCTGAGAGGTAATGGCATCTCAATCACAGCATAACTTTGAGAAAGCACATAACATGCATCATGTAGTGAAATATAAGAAATCGAGTGATATTTTGAAATGGCAATCATTCCAACTAACAAACAGCAGTATCACAAAAGCCATATAAATCCATAAAAAAAAAAAATACTAACCAATGTGCGTAAATGATGTTGCTGTATATTACGCCATTCAAGGAAGAAAACTTTTGCTTTGCCTCTTTGAAGTAGTTATCTGCAGATCTTCCAAAGTAGCAAAGAGGTCATTAGGGAAGATTTATTAGATCAAAAGTAACAAAGATGCATTAGACAGCATGTAGGCAGATCTATCTCTTTAGTTTTTGACTGAGACGTAAAAGAATTTTGTATCAGCCAAATAAAATCACAATCAACATTTACAAGTAGCCTGATAAAATCATGCATATCCCAGCTGATTAAACAAACATTACTTATATAATAATGGAGATGGTTGAGATGACAACATGGATTGCAAACTCAGGAATGTCATAGTCTCATATCAGTTTGGTTATGAATTCACGCAACAAATAATGATTATATTCCTTAGCTTCTAGGCTTTCCACATCAAACATATAACAAAACAATGGTGGATTATAAAAGTTATTGACAAATCCATGAATTATTGAAAGTAATACTCACTCAGCATCGAGAACTTTAGCAAACCCAGCAATAAGGATACTGTATGTTGCCATAGTCAACTCAACACCCTCAGTCTTCATTTCATCAACGCAAGACAAAGCCCCACGCATATCTCTGGCAACTGCATAAGCGTGAACAAGGCTGCATGAAATGAATTTACTTAAACGCAAGAAATGAATGCTTAAATCAACTTGATCATTCATAATGCCAAAAGTGAAGTGCTCACAACGAACTATAGAACATGAGGAAAATACTAGAGAAGTTTCAGGCAATTATTCATTTATTTGGGGAACAATTTGGAATTAGAAATCACTTGAAATTGTTCTCCTTTATTTTCCAATTCAGAATAGATATATCAAGCTATTTTCCAAATTGTTCTCCTTTATATTTTTCACACTTTTAGCTGGTTTATGGCAAGTAATACACAAGTAAATTTTTTCAATGAAGTATTTACTACAAAAATCAACTAACACGCCATAAATATGATAATTGTATAATATGTTACCTTGTAAATATGCGTTCATCTGGTTCAATTCCTCTTGCTCTCATGCTCTCAAAAGTTGCTCGTGCATGATGTTTATCACCTCTTCTGGCATAATACTTGACCATCAAGCGATAATCTCCTAAAGAGGGCTGAATCATATAGGTTAATAACTCTCAAGTTTTGAGAATGTTATTTAGATGAGCAAAGTTATTTTAAATACTTATTTGGTAATAATGATCCTAGTGGTTGAAGATCCCTGGAATCTAAGGACAAAGAGAGCCAGTAATGTTTTAAGAGCCAAATACATGTCTAAACTCAAAACTCCTAATGCACATTGCTTCTTGTTGTTGATAATCTTCAACCTCAATGCAAAGAAAATTAATCTACCCTAAGATGATTGTTTTATATAAACTTTGTCATCCACTAGAAGCATTTTCTATGCGGCGGAGGGGGTTTTTAGAATAACAAGGATAAAAAGGTCAAAAATAGTGGTACAGGGGAAGAAAGATTTGTACCTTGGGTATTTTATCAAACGCCGACACTACTGCTTGCCAATCCTCTGGCTTAGTGTCCAAAACCTTCACAAATCTATTGCTAGCATTCCCCCTCTCCACATGCCACTTCGACTTGTACTCCCTACGATCCGACCCCGCCACCCAGTTCATTTTCTCTTCCTTCCTCGCCCTCTGCTGACTCCCGTCGTCCAACCTTACAGTCAAAACCCTCCCATGGAACTCCACGCCGTCAAACTCCACCGCCCTGACAGCCGAATCCTCGGCAGTAGGACCGCCGTATAACAGGAAACAATACCCCATATTGCGCTCCGGATCATCATGAGCCCTGATCAACTCGCATTTCTCCACGGGTCCGAATTGGCGGAAGAACTCGACGATGTCGTTCTTCTTGACCCATCTCGGCAGATTCCCCACAAAAATCTTTCCTTTAACACGATATTTGGCTGCGTCGGCCATGGAATCGGGATTAACAGCAGGCGAGAGGGGATCTTCGACATCGGAATCCGATGGCAGGGTTTCCACCGGAGGGGCCGGTGGCAGCGGCGGAGGAGGAGGTGGAGGAGAGAGCTTACTGGAAAGCCAGAGCTTCGGTGCCAAGGGGTTGGCGGTGGAGGGTTTAAGAGCGGTCGAAGGGGCGATGTCAGGCTCAGCAGGGGATGCTTGCCGGAATGGGGGGTTCAGGGGGCGGCGAATGGTGGCGGACGATAGCGGCGCGGCGGCGGCTGCTGCAGCTTCCGGCGGTGGCTTATGGGACGCGCGAGGGGAGAGGAGGACGGAGGGTTTGACAACGAGCGTCGTGGGAGAGAAGGAAGCGGGGACGAAAAGCAAATCCATCAGCGATTTGATTGGTGAAGGGAGTAGAATTTCATGGCTCAGCGATTTGGATTTGGAGAGGAAGAAGGGCGTCGAGCGAGGCCGCAGAAGATAACGGGAAAGATAAAGCGGGTGATTTTCACTTCACCCTAATGTTTATTTATTTTTGTAAGAGAGACCTCCTAAAATGTTTACATTAAAATATACTTTTAAATAATTTTAAAAAATATATTATTTTAATCTCTGACTTTTAGCCGTTCTATTGTTCAAACTACTAATAAATCTTTGACAAAATCTGTCTTGTACTATGAATAGACTTCTTGCTACTCCACGAACGTAACATCTTTGACAAATTCTTGCTTGAATTACAAAATCTTATTTGAGATATATTTATTTTTGGGTAGGACTATTAGTTAGTATGCATGCATCATCATCATTACACAAGAGAATACAATTAGTAGATGGGTGAGACTCAAGAGATATGAAATTGATGAATTTATCATTGAATTTTAAGAATAAATCAACTTTTAACTATTCTTCGCAAATGTAAAATTCTTCGCTAGTTATTTGTCAGTTAGAAGTTAATCTCATGATTTACCTTCCTTCACATAATTTAAAGAATACTTACGATAAAAGATATCATCTTTCACTGTAACAACGAATGTAAAATAGACACTTATTTGTATATATTTTTATTTGAAATATATTTGTCTCTTGGTACGACTATTAATTAGTATGTGTGCGTCAACAAACTTGTTACAAGACAGCATTGCAAATGGGCAAGGCTAGCTAACAACCTTGATAGATAATAAGGTTGCAAGAGATTTGACAATTGAACATGAATCCATATATAGCTCTCAAGGGCATGGGCAGAGCCAAGTGATGGCTTACTCGGGCTGTAGCTCGTGTGCCCAACGCCAATGACGAAGAGGAGCCGTTGGATTTTTTACGGGAGAAAGAAAAAATAAGAGCGAAAGAGAAGGCTAGCCCGGTGAGAAATGAGAAGAAAACAAAGTACTTAAACTGAAGGATTTTTTTTTTTTTTTTTTCAATCAGTCCGGAGGTTATAAAATTTCTGACTCCGCGCCGTTGGTCAAAGGGGATGCAATTACCTTCCACTTACTCTATCTTGTTAGAGGCCTCTATTATCGTTGCTAGCTATTCCATTGATCAATCCATCCATCCTCAATTTGTCAACCATGCATTAAGTTCCTTAGTCAGAGTTTTAAGCTTTCTTTTTCCAAATGTATTCATATGTATACTGTTATACAAATAATCAAAATGCCACGAGATCAACTTTCTTTACGTGTATTAATAAAACTATACTTGTCCCTGGGCTATAGTATCGTGATAGGATATCTAAATTGTTATCAGATATCCACAGTTTGATTCTCAATTATGATGTATTTGTAGAATATTTTTTTTTTAAATAATGGGTTCAATCAAATGATGTTGAACTATAAACTATCTGTCCGATTTATTCTAAGTAATTGGGTTATACTTTTCAACTTTCAGCAGTCGAAATATAATGGAGCTTTGAATTATTGTGCTTGGCTTATAAATCTTGTTAATTATATTGACTTTCAGAAATTTAGTTGATGACTTTAGGAGGCGACACAGTCATGAACTAAGCTTTCATAATTCACAACCGATCAAAAACTGGATTCCTTCATATATGGGGCGTTCTTATCCTAATCGCACATACACATTTGGTTCATATTTTACCCTTAATCAGCCGTGAAAGACTGCAACAGCGTGCTATAAATAGGGAAGGAGAGGCAACGAAACATTAGTACCACGATCTAGTTAGAGACTCGATTCATATATAGCTTCGTATCGATCTTCCATGGAGATTAAGAGGTCTTTCTTTGATTTGTTTTTGTTGCTTTAATGTGTTAGATGTGGATCTATCATCTATATATGTGTTTGTGTTTGTCTTAATTAGTCGATTGGTTAATTTATTCCTCAGG
>JBBMJZ010000060.1:355547-369738 GCA_037833815.1 Zingiber zerumbet
AACACCAAGCTGTTTGTATAAGAATTTGGAAACTTAGCATGTTTTGCTAACTTGCCAATTTACTATCTACCTGTCTTCCTTCTTTTTCTTTTACTTGTTTTCTTAAGTACAAGTAGCTACCGGTTTTGCTATGGTTTCTTACTAATGCCTAACTATTATAGAGATATATGTCGTGAAATATAAATGCATCCTATTGCTATATGATTTAGTTTGATAATTTGATCTGATCAATTTTGATAATTTTATTTTATCTCTTTTAGAGATTGGCAGCTTCTGTACTCGTGAATGGTAGCTTCTGCAGCGGCAGCGACACGATAGAGCAGAAGGCGCAACACCATGATTCAATAAAGGAAGCGTCACCTGAACTCGTTTCAGAGGTGAGAGAATTTACTACTAGTGGTAAGCTAGTAGGCCTCGCTCCTGCTTTATATTTAGGTCGAAGAATGTGCAAAAGGACGGGGCGCTTTTTCTATGGTAGTTACAAGTAACATGTCATGAAATATAAATTCGTCTTGTTGGTATATGATTTAGTTTGGTAATTTGATTCGGTTAATTTTGATAATTTTGTTTTATCTCTTTTAGAGATTGACAGCTTCGGTACTCGTGAATGGCAGCTTTTGCAGAGGCAGCGACACGGCGGAGCAGAAGGCTTTTCTTTGAAATTTTCATTGAGAGTGATCTTCCCCAGCTCATTGTTCATCGTCGTCTTTGTGAGGTGGATTACTGTAAATATTGGGTTATCCACCACCCCATATGAAGCAAGTATGAGATCAACAATCTACATTAATTTATTTACAAGTTATAGAAAATCCAAATAGAATGCACAAAACAAAAATAAAAAAGCATAAAATTATATAAAATTATAAATGACCTTAACATACAGAACCTCATTGACTTTGATGGGGAGACAGTCCTTCGTGATGGCGGAGTGGTAAATGAGGATGACCTTATCCTCGAGGCAGCATCGTCATGATTCAATAAAGGAAGCGTCGCCTGAACTCGTTTAAGAGGTGAGAGAATTTACTACTAGTGGTAAGCTAGTAAGTCTCGCTCATGCTCTATATTTAGGTCGAAGAATGTACAAAAGCACGGAGCACTTTTTCTTCTAATTTGAGATAAGAGATAAACTTGTTAAGTAAATTTATATTTAACATGAACTAATGTTTGTTATTCCCAAATTGTATTGCTATAATTAAATATTTGAATTTTCTTCTAATTTTATATATTTAATAAAAAAGTTTTCAGTTTATTAAAATACGCCAAACCATATTATTCTTCTAATTTTATATAGTTGATTAAAGAGTTTTTTTTATTTATTAAAATATACCGAACCACACTTATTTAATGATATATCAGAAATTTTAGTAACAATATAATATTAATATCAAAATTTTAGTATTATACCGATACTGAAATTTTACACTAATGATATAAAATTTAACTATACCGAAAATTCAGTATAATAAAAAATTTGTTACAATATCAATATGATTTTTATAAAACTCAAAGTATAATACTCTATACGTAAATATCAATATGGAGCTAAACTTATAACTCACATAACTATACATGTCTACTTGAGTGGATGAAGAGAGGAAAGAAACAATGGTGAGAAAGGGAGGGAAGGGTACTTTTCAATTGTGATATGTTAAGTAAGACGAATTATTTTGGTATTCAATCTACATGATATATGATTTGGTTTGGTAATTTGATCCGGTCAATTTTGATAATTCTGTTTTATCTCTTTTAGAGATTGGCAGCTTCGGTACTCGTGAATGGCAGCTTCTGCAGCAACGGCGACACGGCGGAGCAAAAGGTTTTTCTTTGAATGTTTCATTGAGAGTGATCTTCCCCAGCTCATTGCTCATCGTCGTCTCTGTGAGGTGGATTACTGTAAATATTGGGTTATCCACCACCCCATATGCAGCAAGTATAGAATCAACAATCTACATTAATTTATTTACAAGTTATAGAAAATCCAAATAGAATGCACATAACAGAAACAAAAACACATAAAAATTAAATAAAATTACAAATGACCTTAACATACAGAACCTCGTTGACTTTGATGGGGACATAGTCATTCGTGATGGCAGAGTGGTAAATGAGGATGACCTGATCCTCGAGGCAGCATCGTCAGATTCAATAAAGGAAGTGTCACCTGAACTCGTTTAAGAGGTGAGAGAATTTACTACTAGTGTTAAGCTAGTAAGTCTCGCTCATTATGGCAAAAAGGTGAATTTGCTCGACCCAGCACCCCCGCCAATCCGTCCCAGGGCCAACACGGAGGAGGTAAATCACGGGCGGCTAATAACCGGGCTACTAGTATTTGGAATAGTGATTAGCACATAAGGGAGGTATTTTACCTCGGCTTTGTCGAGATTTGAACCTCATACCTCATTATGGCAATACCTCATGCGCTAGCCACTAGACTGTCCCATGATGACTTAGTAAGTCTCGCTCATGCTCTATATTTAAGTCGAAGAATGTGCAAAAGGACAGAGCGCTTTTTCTTCTAATTTGAGATAAGAGATAAACTTGTTAAGTAAATTTGTATTTAACATGAACTAATGTTGGTTATTCCCAAATTGTATCGCTATAATTAAATATTTGAATTTTCTTCTAATTTTATATATTTAATAAAAAAGTTTTAAGTTTATTAAAATACACCAAACCATATTAGTTTTTATATTTATAAAAATATACCGAACCACACTTATTTAATGATATATCAGAAATTTTAGCAACAATATAATATTTATATCAAAATTTTAGTATTATACTGATGCTGAAATTTTACACTAATGATATAAAATTTAACTATACCGAAAATTCAGTATAATAAAAAATTTGTTACGATGTCAATATGATTTTTATAAAACTCAAAGTATAATACTCTATACGTAAATATCAATATGGAGCTAAACTTATACCTCACATAACTATACAGTGGATGAAGAGAGGAAAGAAACAATGGTGAGAAAGGGAGGGAAGAGTACTTTTCAATTGTGATATGTTAAGTAAGACGAGTGATTTTGGTAATCAATCTGCATGACTCATCTTAAGTATATGATTTAGTTTGGTAATTTGATCCGATCAATTTTGATAATTCTGTTTTATCTCTTTTAGAGATTGACAGCTTCGGTACTCATGATTCGTGAATGGCAGCTTCTGCAGCGGCGACAACACGGCGGAGCAGAAGGCTTTTCTTTGAAAGTTTCATTGAGAGTGATCTTCCCCAGCTCATTGCTCATCGTTGTCTTTGTTAGATGGATTATTGTAAATATTGGGTTATCCACCACCCCTATGAAGCAAGTATGGGATCAACAATCTACATTAATTTATTTACAAGTTATTGAAAATCCAAATAGAATGCTCATAACAGAAATAAAAATGCATAAAAATTAAATAAAATTATAAATGATCTTAACATATAGAACTCATTGACTTTGATGGGGGGATAGTCTTTCGTGATAGCAGAGTGGTAAATGAGGATGACATTATCCTCGAGGCAGCATCGTCATGATTCAATAAGGAAGCGCTGCCTGAACTCATTTAAGAGGTGAGAGAATTTACTACTAGTGGTAAGCTAGTAAGTCTCGCTCATGCTCTATATTTAGGTCGAAGAATGTACAAAAGCACGGAGCACTTTTTCTTCTAATTTGAGATAAGAGATAAACTTGTTAAGTAAATTTATATTTAACATGAACTAATGTTTGTTATTCCCAAATTGTATTGCTATAATTAAATATTTGAATTTTCTTCTAATTTTATATATTTAATAAAAAAGTTTTCAGTTTATTAAAATACGCCAAACCATATTATTCTTCTAATTTTATATAGTTGATTAAAGAGTTTTTTTTATTTATTAAAATATACCGAACCACACTTATTTAATGATATATCAGAAATTTTAGTAACAATATAATATTAATATCAAAATTTTAGTATTATACCGATACTGAAATTTTACACTAATGATATAAAATTTAACTATACCGAAAATTCAGTATAATAAAAAATTTGTTACAATATCAATATGATTTTTATAAAACTCAAAGTATAATACTCTATACGTAAATATCAATATGGAGCTAAACTTATAACTCACATAACTATACATGTCTACTTGAGTGGATGAAGAGAGGAAAGAAACAATGGTGAGAAAGGGAGGGAAGGGTACTTTTCAATTGTGATATGTTAAGTAAGACGAATTATTTTGGTATTCAATCTACATGATATATGATTTGGTTTGGTAATTTGATCCGGTCAATTTTGATAATTCTGTTTTATCTCTTTTAGAGATTGGCAGCTTCGGTACTCGTGAATGGCAGCTTCTGCAGCAACGGCGACACGGCGGAGCAAAAGGTTTTTCTTTGAATGTTTCATTGAGAGTGATCTTCCCCAGCTCATTGCTCATCGTCGTCTCTGTGAGGTGGATTACTGTAAATATTGGGTTATTCACCACCTCATATGAAGCAAATATGGGATCAACAATCTATATTAACTTATTTACAAGTTATAGAGAATCCAAATAGAATCACATGATAGAAATAAAAACGCATAAAAATTAAATAAAATTATAAATGACCTTAACATACATAACCCCATTGACTTTGATGGGGACATAGTACTTCGTGATGGCGGAGTGGTAAATGAGAATGAGCTTATCCTCGAGGCAACATCGTCATGATTCAATAAAGGAAGCGTCGCCTGAACTCGTTTTAGATGTGAGAGAATTTACTACTAGTAGTAAGCTAGTAGGTCTCGCTAATGCTCTATATTTAGGTCGAAGAATGTGCAAAAGGACGGAACACTTTTTCTTCTAATTTGAGATAAGAGATAAACTTGTTAAGTAAATTTGTATTTAACATGAACTAATGTTTGTTATTTCAAAATTGTATTGCTATAATTAAATATTTGAATTTTATTCTAATTTTATATAGTTAATAAAAAAAATTTCAGTTTATTAAAATACACCAAACAATATTATTCTTCTAATTTTATATAGTTAATTAAAGAGTTTTCTTATTTATTAAAATATACCGAACCACATTTATTTAATGATATATCAAAAATTTTACACTAATGATATAAATTCGTCCTGTTGGTATATGATTTGGTTTGGTAATTTAATTCGATCAATTTTAATAATTTTATTTTATCTCTTTTAGAGATCGGCAACTTCGTACTCGTGCATGGTAGCTTCTGCAGCGGCGATACACGACGGAGCAGAAGGCTTTTCTTTGAAAGTTTCATTAAGAGTGATCTTCCTCAGCTCATTGCTCATCGTCGTCTCTGTGAGATGGATTACTTTAAATATTGGGTTATCCACCACCCAATATGAAGGAAGTATGAGATCAACAATCTATATTAATTTATTTAAAAGTTATAGAAAATCCAAATAGAATCACATAACAGAAACAAAAATGCATAAAAATTAAATAAAATTATAAATGATCTTAACATACAGAGCCCCATTGACTTTGATGGGGACATAGTCCTTCGTGACAGCGGAGTGGTAAATGAGGCTGACCTTATCCTCGAGGCAACATCGTCATGATTCAATAAAGGAAGCGTCGCCGAAACTTGTTTCAGATGTGAGAGAATTTACTATTAGTGGTAAGCTAGTAGGCCTCGCTTATGCTCTATATTTAGGTCGAAGAATGTGCAAAGGACGGAGCGCTTTTTCTTCTAATTTGAGATAAGAGATAAACTTGTTAAGTAAATTTGTATTTAACATTAACTAATGTTTGTTATTCCCAAATTGTATTGTTATAATTAAATATTTAAATTTTCTTCTAATTTTATATAGTTAATTAAAAAGTTTTCAGTTTATTAAAATACACCAACTATATTATTCATCTAATTTTATATAGTTAATTAAAGAGTTTTCTTATTTATTAAAATATATTGAGCCATACTTATTTAATGATATATCAAAAATTTTAATAACGGTATAATATTTATATCAAAATTTTAGTATACTATACCGATACTGAATTTTTACACTAATGATATAAAATTTAATTATACCGAAAATTCAGATAATAAAAAAATTGTTACGATATAAATATGATTTTTATAAAATTCAAAGAGTAATAGGTTCTGTTGGATTTTGGATTGGAATGTGATAAAAAAAATATTAGAAAAGTTTTAAAACGAATGAAAACAATCTAACAAATTAGTTCGATGTATTAAATAATAAAAGATGTCAAGTAATATGATTATTTATTCATTATCAGATGAATAAGTATTGTTACTCCGACATGTACAACTGTAGGTATAATAGCATGTACAATAAAGTATACGCAATTGTGTATATACTAGTACGATGTAAACATCTATTATAACATTAGAACAATTATATTGTATTACATGGTATGAATGCTAGAATTTATTTTTTATTATATTATTATAATTATGATTGCAATTTATTATTAAAAAGATCATGAAATATAAACTAAATAATTAGTTAAACTACTAATATTTACTTAGTAGATATAACTTTTAGTAAGGATATTATAAAATTATTATTAATAATATTTACTAATAATAGGATATTATTTGTAGTAAAAATAAATCAGATGACATTATTTTACTAATATTATTGTTAAATTATTACTATTTTTATTAATTATTTCTATACTGATCAAGTATATTACCTAAATTACCAAATCCACCATCTATTAATAATAAATTTATTGTGTATAATAACAACAGAAGAAATTTTGACCTATCATTTAATAGTTAATTTGATTTTTTTTATTTTCCAAGGTAGTCAATATTTTCTATAAATTACATATGTAAATTCTATTATTGTACGTATATCATAATTAACTTTTCCTATCAAATAATAGTAATTAATCTACTACTATCACGACATTATAATTTTCCAATTGAAATTATTGTACAAGATAGTATTTGCTAATTTAATAGCCATAATATCTTCTTCCTCACTAGCCCTCAGTGCTCTCTCTACACCCGAATCTTGAACACCTTGTCAGTTTCTCGACAACCCTCTGGCACGCCGGAGATATCACCCATAATAGGATTGGATGATCCAAATCAAACTTAGACTACCTGTATCAGCATCAACTGAGTTTAGGAACTATGCTGCATCTTCCACTGAATTATGTGTTCATTACTATTGTATAAACTGGCGGCCAAGTTTCCTAAAGTTATTTCTAAGATAGATTGAGTTCTAAATGAGTATTTTATAGTATCATTTCAATTATAAACTTGGACAGAACGAAAATAGAAGTGGTCAACTTAGTTCATTATATTCAAAGTTTATTTCAAATTAGTGTGCATGTCCAATTTTACCTTTAATTTGTTAATTCAGTTGCCAATTTCAGTGATTTGTTGGACTGGTTCATATTGACCAAAAAAAATGCTTTCAAAACAATTAGGTACTCCATCTTACACCGGACACTGGACACTGAGGTCTTTCTTTCTTTGCATACTGATCAATATGGCACGTTATGATGGTATTTAACAGCTGGTTCAGCTCATTTAGTATAGAATTAGAAAGAAGATGCCTTCTTCTGTTTTCTTCGATCAGCATCATTTTTGTGAATTGTATCTTTAACTTTTCGTAAAAGTAATGACCTGATTCAGGTCCTTGTTAAAGCAATGAAAAATCATTTTGATGTCCCTGCATGAGTTAATTGATACTTCTCTAATAATTGATTGCAAAATGCATGTAGGACTAAACTGGCACAGGGGTTGCTTTCCGGTAAATATTTTTTTTTGCCAGTTTAACATGAATCTTGAAGGCTTACAAGCAGAAAATCGTACATTTAGGGTATTCGTAATCGTAAACTTCTTATAAAAGCTTATACTCTGTAGTATCATTGTCATATCAAAAATAAAAAATCTTACTCCCTTTAAAAACCTCTCTCCACTATTATAAACCTTTCCTCTCGAACAACTTTTTTATTACTTCACTATCAATTTACTTATATTTATTTATATTCTCACTTATCGTTATTTATAATTTCATTTACAATATTAATTAAGAGGTTTGTATTATAAAATATTACATAAAAATAAAACATCAGATAATTAAGTACTTCAAAATTAATAAATTAATCTTTATTCATGCATATAGCTTCTCCATATATATGTACTCAACTAAGTCGACTCGAAGTTGACAATGCACTTGATTATGACATAGCTCATAATTTTTCCTTATGTACTCTAGGAATTCTATTGTAGAGCCATGATTTATCTGTGCAAGAGGATCATTACCATCTTCGTCTAACCAATTATCTAATGTATCCCCCTCATCCTCAACTATTATGTCATGAAAAATTATACACATAAGCATGATATCCTTCAAGCTAAGTTACTCTTATACAGGGACCTCTGACTATTGTCCAACGAAATTGGAACACCCCAAATGCTGGTTCAACATCTTTTCTCGCAGCCTCCTGTTTTTCCTTGAACTTCTTTCTCTTGGGATCCTAGGGGCACAGAAAGCTCTTGACAAGTAGCCCATTGCGAGTAGATCTCGTCCGTTAAATAGTATTATTTTGTATATTGTGTTTCATTTACTGTTAAATTACTTCCGTTGCATTTCCTTATAATACATTGTTGAATAAAGGTGATTAGTTAAGCACGTTGATATCATTATGCAACCCTGCGGCCCTAAAAATGCATGTCATATCCAAAGTCTGTCGATGCGACTGCTTCAAGCACAATTGTTGGGACTCCATGATCGCCTCAAGTAACCTTCCTTTCCAAGCCATCAGACAATTTTTTCATTCCCAATACATACAATCAAGGTTAGCTAACAGGTCAGGGAAGTCGTGTATCTGTTAATGCATTTCAAGCAAAGGTTGAATGTCAGTAGCATTGGGTCTTCTCAAGTATTGTACCCCAAATACATCAATCGCACATCGATAGAAGTTGAACAAGCATTTGATGGAAATTTTTTTAGCAACCCATAGGTACTCATCGTAATAGTCGGCAGAGACTTCATAGGCCAATTGACGAATAAAAGTCGTACATTTTTAAATTGACGACAAATCTTTTTTGTCAGTTGCATCGACCCTCAATTGAAAATATTCGAAATGATTTTGCACGGCTTCGACAATGCGAAGAAATAACTCTGTTCACATACGAAATCGCCGTCTGAATACTTCACTATGAAATACCAGTGCATCAGTGAAGTAATCATCAACAATATGAGCATATCTGGCTTCAAGATCTTGATTCAGATACCTTCTTTATGTGTTATGCCGTAAGTACTTTGAGCTAACTCAAATAGCATTTGTTGTTGTTCTAATTAAGTATCAACACTATCATTTCCGTATTTGTATCATCCATCAACCCTTCTCAAAAAGTTCATTGATCCTATCAGTGGTGAATTGATTTAGGTCTTCATACATATTGTCAAAGAGAATGAAATAACAAATAAAGTAAAAAAAAAAAAATTAGAGAGAAACGAGTATAAAAGTCAGGGATTGAAGCTTATATTTAAAGGGAAAAAATATAACGGCTATATAAAATACTAGCTTTTTTTTACTAGCCGTTTGAAAATAAATGTTATATAATTTAATAGGCCCAGTGTAATAACGGATCATTTGAAAGTGAATTTAACAAAAACTAAATTATATAATTTGATAAAATAACATTACTGATTCAATTAAAAAACAATATACAATATAAAAATACAAATATACTCCAGACTATGTATATGAAGCTACTCCTCCATCATACTCATATTGAAAG
Organism: Zingiber zerumbet; assembly: GCA_037833815.1. Lineage (NCBI taxonomy): Eukaryota > Viridiplantae > Streptophyta > Magnoliopsida > Zingiberales > Zingiberaceae > Zingiber > Zingiber zerumbet. The sequence goes on from JBBMJZ010000060.1 coordinate 365,286, forward strand.
ACTTTTGATTTCTTATTTTCTTTAGCAGTATCCAGAGTCTTCAACTTTTGCTGATTGTACTATGTAAAATTTCCCAATGTTTTCTCTATCTTTTCTTTAAGACCTTCGAATATTGTAGATTTAGTTTTACCCTTCCGCCTTTTGGTCGATTGGATAGTAGTGCAGACTTTATAGTCGTTCACATCAACACTCGTATCCGGATTGGAAGATAATGTGTATGCTCCTAATTTAGATGTCCTTACCTTTTTTTCCAGAATGATTGTCACTTTATTTTTTTCGGAACGATTGTACTTCTCGCATTCAGATGTCCAGAAAGTTTCCTCTTGTCCATTGCCAATCATTGGATCGGTACTTACATAGACCCATGACCTTGCAAGCATCTTATCTTCTCATAGACCCATGACCTTGCAAGCACCTTATCTTCTTCTAGTGACCAAGCTGTTTCTTCTTCTGAGCATCCTCTTCGTAGCACCGTCTTCCATGAAAAATCGGGAAAGTACATAAAAGGCACATCTTGAACTCTAGAACCCCGATTTATCATTGGAGGGCTAACCCTGACACTCTTTCCCTAGATGATAAGTTTAAAATAAAGCAAAATATAGAGATGGTTACTATCATTGATGAAAAAAAAAATTAAACATGGCAAGAAATAATATAGATAAAAAATAGTCGTTATAAAAAATGAATTAAAAAAATATTTTAAAAATATTAAATAGGGCTCAAGGTTGATATGCAGTTAGTTTTTTTTTATTTAAGCATAAACCGGTTTAAAGATTTTATGATTGATTTATAAAAAATTATAAACCTATCTAAGATTTATAGAAAAAATTATAAACCTCATTTTAGTTAGTTTTTTTATTTAAACATAAACCGGTTTCAAGATTTTAGGATTGATTTATAAAAATTTATAAACCTATCTAACATTTCAAGACTCATTCATAGAAAAAAAAATATAAACCTCATTGCAGATGCCTAATCCCTTTTTATTATCTCTTTTCAAAAGCTAAAAATCTAGAAACTGAAGGTCCATATTTTACTTCTTATTTAATAAGATAACTAAGTAAGCTAAGTTTAAAAATTAATCAGGCTATTTAAATTTAACTTAATTGTTTTTAACTCGAGTTTTCAGTTCGATTTAACTTTAATTTAATTTGATTCATTTAAATGTTATCAAATTTTCAATTTGATTTTTTAACACAGTTATTTGAGTTTTGTTCAATTTGTTTGCTGAACTTCTTTTATTTTATTTATCAATTAATTTGATTACAATTTATTTATTTAATTAATTTTATACAATATAAATAATTTTTATAAAAATTGAACACTAAATTTATTCAGGAAATGCATTTACAACATCACTGCAATGATGATCATTAAATATTATTCATTGATAATCATATTTTTATTTAGGGTATTAGCTGACTGGCACAGCTTAGTAGGAACCATCTTAGAAAGACCGTCAAAGTGAAGATTTCTTTTTTTTTTTCTGCCAATTATTTAGGATAGTAATGTAAAATTGATTTTTGTAAAACAAACAAATCAATAAATTGTGATCTAATGAAATTTGACATGACAAAGGGAAATGGAATTTTCAAAACTCAGTGACTTCGTTCTCAAACTCTTCGGTTTCTTTAGAAAAAATATATATCTAAAATGTCATTTTTAATATCCTGGTAAACTTGAATTGACAAAAGGCTTAGGTAGCATATAAAATATATATATTATATATTTTAACTTGAATTATACATAAATTAGATTAAAGTGTAACCTAGAGTTCAATTGGGCTATGATCGAGTTTAGATGGGTTCAAATAAATACGCATAAAGTGTTAATATTTCAGGTATAATAAAGTAATTTAGAAGCAGGAGCAAGGTATAAACTAAGAAAGCAGGTATGTAGCTTCTCAAGGTTAATTTACCAGTTTCCATCATGTAAATCCATCATTATACATTGCATCATAACCATTCAGAGAGAAATTAGCAAGAACATCGCCCAGCAGTGAACAAACATACTTCCTCCTTTTGATTGGAGACAGCTTTCAGTGGGAAGCCAAACTTGATATTTACACTACAAGTTTTGAATCTAGGGCAGCTGCTATACTGGCATCGCTTTCTTCCTGATTATAATGCTATTATAAGAAAGTACTCTAATATACAGACGATTTCAATAAGCAGAAATATGTATTCATTTTTTTTTTTCTTTTAATGTTTACCTCCATTCCCCATTTGATGTAATCTGGAGACTCGCATGCCTTGTATTCATCGACCAAGCTTTCTATTATCTCCCGAGATTCATCAAACTCAGAAAGATCATTATCCTGATAAAGCCAAACAAAATAGTATAATTAGATACGAGCATCTTAATGGCATACTTAAACTTTTCAACTTTCATGAACACACAATCCCAAAAAAAGGCTTTGATGTTGTGAATTCAATCCAAATGTGGAGTCTTGGAACTCTGGGACTTACAGCAAACATTGGAAACTTCCGATAATTGTCAAGGAAAGCCTGTTTTTTCCTCAGCTTTTCATACTGACCCAGGCATTTGCTGAAAAGATGCCGAATGCTGGTATGGTTTGCCAGCATTAGACCACTTACCTAGATGAATTTACAGAAAGTTGATAGAGTTAAATTGGACTTGATTCATAGAGTGAAATATCAAAGCAAATTGAATTTTCACATGTATAAGTCTAGACATGACAACCATTCCAATCATTTCTCAAAATAGATCTCATTCACAGTTTCTTCATATAATTTTGAAATGCTTTCAGAACAAGAGAATGGGTGTTAGACGTTATCAATCTAAAATATGAGACAAAAGAGGATTAACTTTCAAGAGATGGAATGCTAGTCTTGCTAACTCATTATTATCTACAGAGAATGCAACGAGCAAGTAGTTTTACCCGATGGGTAGTTTGGATGTATGGCGATTTTCTAGATAATGCAACCTGCAAATCAACGTAATGAAAGTCAAACAAAATTGAATCAAGAGCCAATACAAATTTTGTCATCCACGTGACCTGAATGCTAGCTGGGCCCCACTCAATAAAGTTAACGAGCTTTCTTTCACGTATCCTTTGCAAGCTTTCATGTACCTGGATGAAAGAACAAATTAATAAAGATAACAGGAGAAAGCCAAAAAAGAACTATTTCATAAACAGATTATCCCAAAAACATGTCGATGATAAGTCATGAGCAACAGCTGCTAATTAACGATCCATTATATTACTTGAAAACATAACCATGGATTTTTACTAGTCCATAGGAAACATATTGACTGGTGCTTTCTTACCCTACATAGACACAGTAAGATGTATATAATTTTTTGTTGTTCCTAGGTGTCAAAATCATTATTGGGACATTTTTATCACTGAATACAATTGCATTCTAATCATATTTGTTTGTAACGGATGCATTTACAGACTCAAAAAACTAACGAACTGACAAGAAAACATAGCTTCATAGATATAGGGAGAAAAAAACACTCAATCTAATTTCCAAACAAACCATTACCTGTGTAGGATCCACGTCTCCTTGGATAATGTTTAATATGGATATATACTTAGCTTGGCTAGCTTCTTTTGTGCGAGCATAAGATGACACCATAATATTTTTAGTCTGCCAAGGAGAAATCAGTCAGGAGCAGATCCATTTAGAAAAGCACTACAAAATAAAAGTAAAAGGAAGATTGCATTCACCTGCAAAAGTCTCCTCATCACATCTAGAACAGTAGTCTTACGAATCATATTGACCTGAAAAAGAAAAAAAAAAATTGCCAGCAGGAAATTCACATAATAATCATATCAAGCAAGTACGAGTCTCTAGAAACAAATGACAGGAAAAGCTAGGAGTAATTTGTCTGAGGCAGAATTAGAATGCATGAAGATTGTAATTTCATCTAAGAATATGATTCTTTGGACGGATAAGTGAGTGCACAGATGATAGAACAGATTCTTAAAAAATTTGCTCCCTCTTGTTGTTTACTTGGGCGGATGGACTAGAAGTAGATGAAAAAATTTAGCAGATCAAATGGGTTCCAGTAGCTCATTTATTATCCTCCCAAATCAAGCAGATCAAGGAGATATTCATAATTGTATGTTATTTAATTTCTTATCCATCCTTTTGGGATCTTATCCATCTGTCCAAGAAACTATATTACATAAAATTATGAATCATTATACTTTACCACAGAGATGGTGAAACACTCATTTAGAACATCCTATCAAGTGCATCAAGGCTTTTTTCTCAAATTGACATGCAAGATATAGCAGAAGAAGATTATGACAAGAGTCAAGACAAATTGATATTATAACTGATGCAAGTGAGTAGTAGAAAGCATCAATGTGCAATTCAAATTGGCATATAAGAAGACAAATCAAGTCATTAAATTGCTAATTTTTTGTTGTAGCAAACAGAAGCCAAAGTATCCTAATTTCTAAATCTTTTCCTCATTT
>JBBMJZ010000060.1:374363-405005 GCA_037833815.1 Zingiber zerumbet
TAGCACTTCATACCTCTGAAATGTTTGGAATTTGTGCCGCCATTGAATTTTACTAGGATCTTTTAGATCTCGGAGCGTCGATTAGTTCTCTTGCCTTCTTCATTTTGTTGTCATACGCGTCATGAACGGTTTTTGGCCTTCTATTTATTTTGGTCGTTTTCCTTATTCAATTTTTGGTCACAACTGCATTATCAGTTTCGTAGCATTACAAGATTTTAATATTGATTGCATATCGACAATCCAAAAGAGTGTTGTTCATGAATATCTTAGCAACGTCGATTTTGATTGTTTACACATAGAGCATTCCAAGATGATTTTGGAAGGTATTTCATATACCGCTAGTGGCAACCGGGTCACAAAAATCTGGGCCTTTATGAACCTCTACGGATTTAACACGTTGCCCTTCATACATTGAATATTTTGACAATCGATGAACCTTGGTTGCGCCAGGAATGCCCCTAGGGTTGGTGCCCTTCAGTTTGCAGAAGTTGCATACCTCAAACTTTATTAGCACCGGGCTAGATGCTCACCAGCCAATGGTTTAACCTGACCATGAATTTTTGCATTTAGAGTTGCCTTGTTTATATTGACTGTGCACAACATCGAGCAAGATTTCTTTTTAACATCTGAATTATTCGTGGAGAAGTATGGGCCAATGAAGCATGGTCATAGTATTGGAGTTGGGATCCCAAGGAGACTTGGATATTTATTACTGGGATCATATTCACAATTTTTTTATATGAGTACTAGAACAAATCAAATTTTTCAGGGCACAGATTCAACACTCGTGGCTTCTATGGGCGCTCGGGCTTCTATGGAATTCTTTATAGTGTTGGCTGATAGTAGATTCTGTTTAAAAATCCTCTCTATTAATTTTTTTTCTGAAACTGTAAAAATTCAGTAAACTGCAGTTAATTGATACAATTGAACCATACATGCAATACAAAATCATTGTTTCTGTTCCATTCACTGAACTGGCTATCTAACATGTCTTCGAAAGATTTGCTTGTCCTCTCAACCTATGTTCCTAATTTTTTTTTCTTTTTATATGACTAAGATGTGGGTATCATATAAGTGGCAACTAGAATAAATGAGCTTGTGTTTTTGCCTTTAACCAGATTAACTGATACACACTATTTCCATTGAAAGTTTAATCATGTTCATTTCGTAAAGCTTTGTTTTTAGTGTTACGTGTAAAATGGTAAATGATATTCACCTATGTTCTATGGTTTTGTCTTTGATGGTCATATATTGTTGTTTACATATTTGGTTTCTTGCTTGTAGGAATCAAATCTGAGGAAATTATATTCACCTATGTGCTATGGTTTTGTCTTTGATGTTCACATATTGTTGTTTACATATTTGATTTCTTGCTTGTAGGTCTGCCCTGTCTGTGCAGCTAGAGTTGGGGCAGAGATGGTTGCTCACATAACAACTGAACATGCAAGTATTTTTAAGATATCCTTTCTCCTCTTTTTCATCGGCTGCCTGTATCTTACTCTACTTAAAGCCTATTTTAGAAGTTGAAATATCTATTGTAAGCAACCACTGTATTTTAAATGACTGTTTTACAAGTATGACTAAATTGATTGGATTCTTTGACAATAACTAACATACAGCGTAGGAGGAGATTACGCAAAGGTTCTTTAGGATCTTACTCTACACATTCTCTGCTTAGAAAGGATTTACATGAAGACAATCTTCATTCACTTTTGGGAGATTCTATTGGTACCTCCAATGCTGCACCTGACCCGTTGTTATCATCATTCATGTTTAATGTACCTGTGGTAGATACATCAGATGAACAACCTGAACCCCTGGCTGAAGAAACTTCTGCAGCCAAAGTTTCAGATGAGAAATTGGTTGAGAGGTATGACGTAATAATGACATCAAATTTATAAATCTCAAAGGGTTCTGTTATATCCATATGGTCAAATTTTATGGTATTCGATAGTATTTTTTTTGCTGGCTTCCTCTCTCACAGCTGATATAAAATTTATTCTTTTCTGTATCCACTAAGAAATTGGGTACTATTGTTTGATAAACTAGAAATTTTGGGTTAGATAAATTTTGAGTTGTCAGAAATTTTGCTTGATAAACTAGAAGGGGAGCCTGACGCAATGGTAAAGTTGCTGCTGTCGAGTCATGGAAATAACCTCTTGCTATGTAAGACTGCGTACAATAGACCCTTCCACTAGGACTTCGTACTGGCAAAAGCTTTATGCTAATTTATCTTTAGCATAAATTCTGACATTGATACATAAATTGTTTTGGTGCAGTTCTCCCATTAAATGCTTAATCTGTTTTCTTTTTGAAGTTTATTATACATTTCATTGCCTTTATTTCTCAAATTGGATGATTAAACATTTACCATTATGATTTACCGTGAGTTATCAGTCTCCAGTAAATGCATAAACTTGCCCCCTTATAGCTTTTAGTTTATGATTGTTGTACATTCATCACTTACTATTTGTTTGGATTCTTTAGATAGGTTAACGAATTTCTGTTAGCAATTTAATTATGGATCAGTAGTCATATGAGTTGTTTTTTCCTCTTTATTTTTGTCATTTATGTGCAATTACTTGAGTTTGATTGCTCCATCGTCATATTTCAGTTGGTTTCTTCTCTGCTTGTATATAGTGATCATTTTTCTACTGGATTGTCTTGGTAGTGATCAGGAGACAATGTCATACTATGGTTATACTTTTTCCGTGTTGGAAATAACAAACTAATTTCTTTGGAGGTAATGAATATCTAGCTTGGGACAGATTTTTGATAGCTGCGAATCTGGGTTTAGAATATTGTTTCTATATTCTAGTTACTGCTATAAAATGGAAGCATATCTTCTTGCAGCATAAAAACTCTTGGAAGCATAAAATTAACATGATATCTCCTGATTTCCATGTTCATTGGTAAAACTCAATAGAAGCAGTAAGACTAACATGATATCTCCATGTTCATTGGCAAAGGCCAAATATCTGACGTTTAATCATGTGCTTGTTGACAATGGATGATGTTATTTTGACAATTTGTCGGTAATGTCTTTAAATGGCTGGTTCCTAATCTCTTTTACGTAGTATTCACCGATTTTGAAGAATTTCATAAGGATGAAAATTGTCCAGAGATTTCTAAATCATCAGAATTGCTATATGACAAAAGTACCGTTGGTAGCATTACCTCGTTCAATGTATGGCACTTTATCTAATCTTATTTTTAACATCTGTAAGCTTCATTTTACAGCGCCACGCCATCTCACTCGGACAAAAACCTGGAGGAGAGTGCTCGGAGGAGTGAGTTCGTGAGGCAGCTAGTCCTCTCCACAATGTTTGACGATGATGATGCATGATTTTGAGCGGCAGACATGATGGCATCAACCTTGTTTCAGCATAAAAATCTGAACATGTTTAGAGGTCGCAAAGAGGATGCCAAAATTGGAGGAGGTGCTCGATGCTTGGAGTGATACGCTGGGTGTATGCTTCTACAGGGTTGTACATGAGACTGGGGCATGGAATTGGAATGTTTTGCGGACCTTTTATTATCTACGTTCTAGTGGGAACCTGTGAATAATGTTTTAGACTCAAATAAATTGTCCAAGTATTTGTTGCTATCTATTTAAAAAATAATTTTTGTGTTATAGATGTGTATAAATTTCCTTCCGTATGAGCCGTTTATCTTAGCCCTGACTCTAGCATGAAAAGGCATGTTAAAGACTACTGATAGAAGATTGTTTTGACGGGTTAACCTTTAATGATATTATTATATATGATTTTCTAATCTGTCAGTCCTTACTTTAGTTACTCAAGCTCTGTAAATTTTATAGATAAATAAATTCTCACACAAAATTTTGCTTTTAATTGATATGGTAATTGATATCTGGATGAATCAGTAACTTCAAAATTAATCTAAATCTACGAGAATTTTTACATCTTCGATATAAAACTCCAAAATTGGCGGAGGGCGACAGATTCGGGCCGGGTCGGTTCGGTTCATTTGGAGGGAGCGAGCGCCTAAACATTAGTTTCCCGCCGATAACCGCGCAGCTTGCCCGCGTCAACCCTCGTCGTTGCGCACTGGGAGTGGGGCGGGCGCGGCGGAGCGGGAAATGGAGGTGGAGAGAGCACGGCTTCTTAGTTTAGCGTACGAATTCGGTTTCGATGAAGATGTTGCAAATCAGTGCTTGGATCGCCTTCTCGATCTGTATGGTGAGACATTCCCTTATCACCTTCTATCTGGCATTCAATCTGAAAGAGCGAATTCTATTCCCCCTGAAAGCAAGTTCGAATTGTTCATTCTATCTGGTATTTGTACTTTTATTGTTCCTTCAGCTAATTGTAGTGTCTGTGATATTGACGCCTTAAACCCTACGCATCATTTAGTTGCAAGGTTTTAGGGCAATTTAATCTTCTTCTTTTGGATATTAGTGATGTTTGTTTATTCCGTGAAAAGATAGTTAAGTTTTACATTCTGTACAGTAAGATTTGTTTATCAGAACGACTCTTTGTCATTTTAGTGGCCCTACAGTAGTTTATTCACCTGGATCATTGATAGGAGGGGTAGTGGCTAATGCAAAATGTTTACTGGATTTCACGAGAGCATACAATAACTTTAAGCTGAATAATCAATATCTTTCAGTAGTTTTTTTTTCTTAGCGTGCATATAAAAATGTCCCATAATAAGTAACAATCTTATGATTTGAAGTTCTACCACCAGATAATGTTGGAAATCTTCTGTTTTTTGTAGCAATTCAAGTCAATCATTCTGTCCAATTGTTTGAATTTAATGCTGAGAGAGCGTCTCTATATAATTTTGTAATGCTCTTGCAACTTATTTTGGTTTTAGAAATTTTCTGACATCTTTTTTTTTATCTTGTGTCATGTGATGGTTTTCTAATTCCTTGTGTAGGGGAGGATGGTACAGATTTTGTTACCGTGGAGCATTGTGGTGATGATTTTCTTGTTGCATTGGCTGATTTTAACCAAGACAAGGAAGACTGGGATGATCTGCAAGCTATTGAAACAGAAGCTTGTGGAGCTTTGAGCGACATATTCATTGATACAATTCCGGATGAAAAAGAAGGTGAGAATCCAATTGTGACAGAAACTTATGAATGAAGATTAAATTCAGTGGGATATGCAGGTAACGAAATTGCTGGGAGAATTTTTTCATCAAACGATAATCATTCACGTTTAAAAGTCATAAGCCAGAATGATTGCAATCTTTCTTCTGGATTCAAGAGAAATGAAGTTCACACAATTGAACAACCCTCAAAACCAAGAGTAAGTTATTCTTGTTTGTTATTTTACAAGACAAATATTTTCTTTTGGGGTTTACCATTGTTCTACACTTCTACTATCCCCATTCAGCATGCTAAATTTAATGAGTTTGGATGTGCATAGTAAAATGACTGCTAAAATATCAGTGGTAATTCATCCAGCCAAACAAATCATTACAATGTTATATTGGTCTGTCTTAAGGGTTTGAGGTAGAACTGCTAAAGTATCAATATAATTAAATAAGATATAAACAACTCAGTTATAACTAGTCTCCTTAACTATTGAACTCAATTGTTTGAAATTAGATCTATGTATCCAAGTACAAATAGTTGGGATACACTTGTTGATGATGATGTATGTTAGCTTTGAATTAGTAAAGATTTTTTTCCAGTTAACTTTAACTATTTCTGAAACTCTTATCTATTCAATTATTTTTTGCATTGATATACAATATCAATACTACATTCCTGTACACCTGATGTAACTTCCTTCTTAATATTTTGAATATCTTGGATGCTGCTATTTTCCCCAGTCCGGTAGTTTTTCATTGTTTTTGTCGCTAATTATTGCTGATTTCATATATAGGTATATGCGAACTGCTTAAATTTACCCAGTATTTTTTTCTCACTGTATCCAAATAATTATTCTTTCATACTTCAAGGTGTATGAAGATATAAGTAACTATGGAGAAGTTTCATCAAATGTCCCTGGAGGGATAGACTTGCATGCAGTACAAGATGGATGTGAAACCCCAAGTTATGAACAACTGCAGTCTATGGATGATATTTCTTTGGCAAATGTTGTGGTTTTTGGTAACAAAACATTTCGTGCTCTGCAGTATCAGGCTTGCAAGGCGGCTATGCAGAATAAAGATTGCTTTGTCCTTATGCCTACTGGCGGCGGTAAAAGTCTATGCTACCAGGTCTTATGTTCCTCTAATCTATGGTTTTGGAATTTCAGCAAAACTCCACTGATATTTGCTTGCTATATTTTCAGATCTTTGTTATCCACATGGTTTTGTGGAATATTAGCTCTTGGGATTTGTGAAGGATATATAATAGTAGTCAATGGAGGTCATTTTGATTGACCGATTTATTATTTTCCATAATCATGCATACTCCACTGGTGAAAATAATGATGAATTAACAGCATGTGATATTGCACAGCCTGTAGCTTTTGCTTCAGGTTGGGGGTAAAACCTTTGGGTATAATAAGCAAAATATAAGGAAGATTTTCCTGATAGACAATGCTAACCAATATTCGACTGGTGAAAGTAATGGTGAATTAGCTGTGATAATTACGCCATAAGGAGATACTTTGGCAAATACTAGAGCCTCTATAAACCTTTGCTTGCTTCAGGTTGGGGTAAACTTTGGGTATAATAAAAAAGTCTTCACCCTTGCAACTTCTAATCTAGACTTGTAAAATAAGTTTCATTTTGTATCCTTTGGTAATGATTTTGCTAACTCTAGCATGAACCTACAGCTTCCAGCTATTCTTCATCTAGGAGTTACAGTTGTTGTCTGCCCCTTGCTGTCATTGATTCAAGATCAAATCACTACACTGAATGTCAAATATGCAATACCTGCAACCTTTCTGAACTCACAGCAAACTACTTCACAAGCATCAGCTGTAATCCAAGAACTTAGGTATGAAACACCTACATCTTGGAACTATGAGTTCATATAGTACCATCAAGATTCTTATCTCACTATCTTATATCTTTGATCTCTGCCAGTCTGCTATCAGGTTTGAATTTTTTATTTAGATGTGTCAATGGGTTATGCTAGGATGAAATAGCTGATGAGATTGTGCTCAATTGCATAATGCTTGAACTTAAGTTACATAATCAAATTTGTGTTTGCCATGATATGTATCTGTCAGAGATTCACCATATAAAAATAACTTGTTTTTGGAAAATAGCTTAAGCATGGAACTAATTTCACTTATTGCTTCTTTCAATCCATTTTAAACTGTAACATTGTGAAAATTGGATTGTATCGTTTTGTCATTTTTAAAGGCCACAATTTTTCTCTCACAAAATTGTTGCAACCATCAGAGGAGGAACTGTCATTTAAATGACTGATTCCAAGGCACCTAACACCATGCTAATTCGAAGAGGAGCTATTCAACTTTTCTCTCACAAAATATGCATGTCCAAGAAAATTATTGAAATAGCTAGGAAAGATAACCAGTTTAAACTAAAGTTTTGACAAGAAATAGATCGAATTTGAAGCTAACACTTCTCTATGGGAATCAATTTAGGGCCAGTTTTCATCAATTTTTTCCCAGTTAATTCTATTCTAGGTAATTGATTGTTTTACATGGCAGATTAAAATGATGAGAAATATTAATTTGTTATGTCTCAGAAATTTTCAGTTCCAGGGTTAATAGTTTGTGTTCTTATATGCTTCTATTTTCATTCTTCTCACTCTTATACAGAAGTTGTAATCCTTCATGCAAACTCCTGTATGTTACTCCCGAAAGAATTGCTGGGAATCCGTCTTTTATGGATACTCTTCAATGTTTACATCAAAAGGTAGCTATTTGGTTGCAGAAATCTAGGGTCCAGAGGCATTTTATCCCAAGAATCTTTATTTCTTTTCCTTTTGTTTAAATGGATGCAAAAGATCTTAGCACAGCTTTGTGACAGGAATTACTTGCCAGATTTGTTATAGACGAGGCACATTGTGTGAGGTAACTTTTATATTACTCTGACTTGATCCAATTTGATGGCTAACCTAGATAATTTTTTCCTTCTCAGCCAATGGGGGCATGATTTTCGGCCAGATTATAGAGGACTGGGATGTCTTAAACAAAATTTCCCTAGAGTCCCTATAATGGCATTAACTGCCACTGCAACTCAGTCTGTCCGTCAGGTGATTAAGATGCATTTCTTTGTTGTGGCATGAAAACAAGAAGCTGAACACTATTATTTAACTTGCAGGACATATTGGATACTTTAAGAATTCGTAATGCTTTAGTTCTTGAGACAAGCTTTGATAGACCTAACCTGAAGTATGAAGTGATGCTTAAAAGCAAAGATTCATTAAAACAGCTTAACCAGCTAATAAAAGATCGTTTCAGCAACATGTCTGGCATTGTCTATTGTCTTTCAAAAAGCGAATGTGTTGAAGTATCCAAACATTTAACAAAATGCAAGATCAAAACAGTGCACTACCACGCTGGCTTGGCAGCTCATCAGAGAGTTGCTGCTCAGAGGAAATGGCAAACAGGAGAAGCTAAAGTTGTCTGTGCCACGATTGCATTTGGCATGGGCATAGATAAAGCAGATGTAGTAAGTCTATTTTATAAGCTTATATCTGGAAGCACTTGTATTTTTTAGGATACGAGAATTACAATCCAGTTAACTTATTTGGAATTGATTTGATTGAGCAGCGTTTTATTATCCACCATACCTTGTCAAAATCAATCGAAAGTTACTACCAAGAATCTGGAAGGGCCGGAAGAGATAATCTTCCAGCAACATGCATTATTTTTTATCAAAAGAAAGACTTCAGTCGAGTTGTTTGCATGCTACGGAATGGAGAAGGTTCTAAAAGGGAGAGGTTTAAGACAGCAATGGATCAAGCAAAGAAAATGCAAGGATACTGTGAACTTAAGGTATTCCTAACCTCTTCACCTCCTGTTGCTTTTCCCAAGATATGGCTTCATAATAGAATTAATGGTTCGCTGATCTGGTCGAGCATTTAGGTCTTATATCTATTGATATGTTTAACATAGTTGTTTTCCATTTATCTTCCAGTAAACGGAAACATCTGGGCTAGAAATGACATTTGCACCATGTATGTATCACATGCAAAAATTTAAGTACTTGAATTGCTTTCATAGTTTTGTAAATTGGTCTCCCTTTCCCATTGTACAAAGTGTATCCTTATCCTCTCATTCATTGAGGTTAGATGCAATCTTCATTCTCAAATTTATGCAGCATATAGATGAATTTCAGATATGAACTATCCGCTGTCTTACAAGTCAGAATGCTTTAATATTCTGCCAGGGAACATTTCACCAGTCCAAAGATGCCAAACTTGGTGGTTAGGAGAAGTTGCTTGATCAATATGCACTATAGTCAGGATAGTTATTTATATAGCCACGTGATTAGGGTGAATATTAGTAAAATCAATTTACATAAGATCAATTATAATATAAATAAATGTGTGATTAATTTTCTGAATGCTACTAGACTTCCATATTTGAATGCAAAAATAAACAACTTGGTGGTAGTAGCATATAGATTCAATAGTATATGTGTGTTCTTATAATTATATGACATCTATTCATTGCCTCAAATCATGATGCACTCCACCTGTTACTCTGAAAACAAATCTGAAAGTTCTGGTATTTCCAGATTTTGGTTTCACATTGGTTATATTCTACGTCTACATTTGTTAATTGAAGAATGTGTCATCATTCAGATGGAATGAAACGTAGAATTTGCAACAATTCTTATAAAATTCTGTTAATCAAATTTTTATCATGTTTGCAGAAGGAATGTAGGAGGCAGACACTTTTAAGTCATTTTGGAGAAGCATTCAACAGGAATGCCTGTATAACCGGTCCCAGTCCCTGCGATAACTGTTCAAACTCTGTTCAGTGAGAACATGGTCTGCTTTGGGAGCTCGATCAGAACAATTTCTCCTATCTCAATGGTTTTGAAGAAGCTGAACTGGTTTGGATTATTTTTTTTGGTTTGTCCTACACGCTATGCAACAAAAAAATTTCAATTATAACAGAATGATCCATTTTCTATGCCATTAATGCTAGCCGGAATTGTTTTTGATACACAAACATTGATAACGCTTTTTTGTTTCTCAGGAGCAGTTGGTTTGAGGTTATCATTGGCATTGCAAACTCCAGCAATGCTTGCCTTATTCTTCAATTTCATTTCCAACATAAATAAAATATAGTATTGCATCTTTCTTAATGCCATATTTCAATCATTTTATATGCTTATTGAATCACGAAGTATTAAGTTGACTCAATATATTAAAGGGTTAAAGAGTATATTAATGAATTGTGTTTAAAGAAAAGTATGAATGTGGAGTTGGGAAAGTTCTTTTTTCCAAGCAATCTATCCTAACTTTATCATGATCATTAGCATAATATTTAGATAATCTTTTTGCAAATTAGGATCAACTGACAGATCCATAACATTGATTTATATGTAAGTTTGGTTTATGGATCTGCATTATAGAATGTTTTTCTAAAAATTTATCTATAATGCAAGACATCAATTAGTATAACTTACCTATTATATAAAATAAAATTAAAATAAATATTGTTTAATATAAAATTAGACACCCACTCAATTTTTTTGTTTTCAAAAAAATCAGCCCTGGGATGCTCATTTGAGCACTGATTGTAAGTTTGTCACCTGTTCACTATTTTAGGTTTAATCGGTACCTGTTCACTATTTTAGGTTTAATCGGTCTTGTTTCTTATTGTACAAGAAACGTAATATAATTCCAGCAACAGTAACACTAAAGAATCCCAGCAATAAATTATTGTAATAAGTTTTTCTATGCAAAAAATTAATTTAATTTAATATTATACCTATCTTAGTAAAAAAAATATATTTTTTAACATCGTCGGCCTAAAATATTTATAGAATCTTTTTTGATCATAGTGTTGTCAATTTTAAGATGTAGGACTAAAAAAAATTATATTTTTTTATATAAAACAACCAGAGAAAATTAATGATGAGAAAAAATCATAATAATTCGAACTCTAGATCACTGATTGTTCCGTTTGTTGAATTATTAATAAACTTTGAAATTATTTTTAGTGTGAATAGAAAAATTGATATTAACGTAAATTTATTTTAAACTTCACTAAAGTTAGTTAGTTAATGGGAGAAATTTTTAATAAAATAATAATAATAATATATATATATATATATAATTTTAAAAAATCAATCAGGCCTTGAATGCTCATTAGACAGACTATCAATTGGAAGCTTGTCACCGGCTAGTGAGCCAATTGGCAATTTCAACCGCTCCCTTGGTGCTTACTTGACCATTGACCTCTCTGCTTTAATTGGTCTGTTTTAACCAACACTCAGCTTCTTGACTTATAGGCGTCAATGACCAACTAAGTCCCCATCCAGAACTAGGAGCTCTAATATATGGGTTGGTCATTAAATTAACAATCAATTTTAATTTGATTGTTAAAATTAACAATAGGATATAATAGATCAGTTACTAATTTAGCAACGAATGTAAATCAATTGTTAATTTTAACAAATGAACATAATAGGTTGATAATTAATTTAGTAATCAATTTAAATTTGGTTGTTAATTTTAGCTACCGATTTAAATTCGGTCGCTAGGGTATCTCCTTTCTTTCTCCGGCTAGCTCCTCCATGGAAGCAACTACTTCATCAAGGGCATCAATGACCAACAACATTCTCATTCGGAGCTAACAGCTCTAATAGATTGGTTGGTCATTAAAGTGATTCAATCATTAAAATTAACAATCAAATATAATAGATTGGTTATTAATTAAGATAGATTGGCTATTAATTAAGAGACAGTATAAGCTTTACTAGAGGAAAAGGAGAATGATTCAAAAGATGGTTTGCCAATTTTTTCTAAAATTGAGTAGAGAATTTATTCATTCAGTCCGCAACCTCCTCTTTATCATCTCTCCTCCTTTGCCTAGTTGCAAACTCCATTGTTGGTCGAGTGATTATGGCTTGCTCACGAGTCGATTGATTGTTTGGTTGTGAGCTTTTGTCTGGCCTGCCAATTGTATGTCAATATGCTTGTAGCTTGTTCCTTGTAAGTTGGCTGATCATTTGGACATGAGCATGTGGCATATTCATGAGATGCTCAGTCACATGATTGATAGATCACAATTTGTCCATAAGACAATTGATTGCATCATTGTAAGGACATGACCATCTTGCACCCAACTGATTGTACGGCTACAAATCGTCGATGACTTAGCCACAAAGCTCACAACCTGCTCGCAAGTCGATGAGGACAAGCCCTTGACCAACTAGTGGGCTGACTTATTACAACCTCACAACCTACTAGTGAATCGATTGGCTGCGAGCTTACAACTTGCTTGTGAGGTTGCTGATTGTCTAGCTATAGTGAGCTTATAGGCAACCCTTCAATAGTTTTGTAGCTTGATCATGAATTCGTCTTAGTGCCTCCGTCAATTCGTTTTTAGGCCCACACAGGTAAATAATGAGTGATCACTAATTATTAGTACAGATGATCAAGATATGAAAAAAGACATGCTTAAACTTGCCGAATTCGTTGGTGCTAACATCTAAGTTAAAGGATATCAATGAGTTCATTTTTAAGCAGGGTAATTGTTTATTTTGATTATTCCCATGGAAGAATTTTAAAATAAGGAGTATTTATTTTGTTTAAATTATATTTGATATTAATCTAATGCACTTCCCAATTTCATTCATATGTAAAATACTTTAATTTTCATTTGGTTTGTTATTGATCTCAAATAAATTGATTTTTTTAAACGTTATTTATTTTAATATTTATATGCAACAATATATGATGATCACTTTAAAGAAAAAAAGAAACTGAAACATGACCGAATATTCGGTTGCTAATTTTTGAATACCGAATGTAATAGATTGAATCTAGCGACTGATTTTAATTGGGTTGTTAAAATCAAACCATCAAATATAATAAATCAGTTGCTAATTTAGCAACTGTAATTTAGTTGTTAATTGTGATTTCGGTGGTCATTTTCCATGCTCATGAAATTCTTCTATCGGTGGACACAATTATAATCCACAGTGGCACTGTATTCAATAATTTTAGTGTGAATGTAGTTGGTGACGGAAACCTCTTATTAATTTGAAACCCGAACCCTCTTATGAATCACGGTTCTATCTTACATTACCCCCTCAAAGGCCTCCTATGATTTTCTCAAATTGAACTTGAAGGAGCAGAGGGAATATTTCAGTTATTACAAAAGCTTAACTATTTCATTTTCTCTGTTCTAATGATCTTTTCTTGCAATGTTGATAATCTCTGCAAGGACATGTTTTTGTGTAGAAAGATAGATGAGCTCATTGATTGCTATCTTCAATAAGGTGAATTGCTTTTGGATGTTGTAACCCACTACTCCATAGATTCTTTGAATGGATCTCGTGTGTGGGAATAATTTTTTTTTTCTCATTTTCAAAATAAAGCCGGTCAAACAATACAAACGAAACCGATTGAACATTACCATCAAAACTGAATAAACCAAACTCAAATATAATCCATTAATTTGATTGATTATCGAATTAATTGATCAGTTGATTTGATGATGTCATAATTGATTGATATTAGACAATCGAATCAGTCCGTAACAGTCAATTGATAATATTTTAATTTAATCGGTTTAATTGATTTGTAAAATTTAAAATTAGAATCGAATTGAATCAGTTTAATTAATATTTTAAAAACATTAAATTTATGAATTAATGGAACTTCTAAATTCGATATCCATAGATTTAATCCAGCTTGTGTTCACCCCTATTCCTATCCACACAGTTCAGTTTATTTATAATTCAAGCTTATTTAATATGTTTTACTTTATAAATCTTAAATTTATTATTGATCCATTTTTAAAAAACAAAAGTAATTCAAAGTGACTTTTTATAGATAATATGATCGAGAAAGATTTCTGCTGCAGTTTTAATAGAAAAATAAATGTACGGAGTTGAAATTTTCCAAAAAAAACAATAGAATTGGGAAAAAAAAATTAAAAGATACAAAAGAATGTGCTAGTTATTTATTATTGTTTCGATAAAATCAGATCGTGCTTGATTTAGTTAGATTCTAGTTTCATATGTTGACCTAATTTAATGGAAGCCGTCAGGAATCAAATCACGTGCGTCACTAGATGACAATTTAAATGTCCTACTACCATAATATTATAGCATCTACAACGCGGCGTTAAACACCATGTTATAATGCTACTGTATATTAACGCCGTGTTGTAAATGCCAACGCGGCGTTAAAAAGCTTGAACACGTTCAAGTGTTCGTGGGGTGGGCTAGGGCAGGCCCACCCTATGTGAAAAACTTTTTTTGTTTGTTTTAAAATAACATATAGTTATTTAAAAGCTTTTAAATAACGTGAAAGATTAACATGAAAGATTTTAAAGTTTTTTTAAAATAACGGCTAGTTATTTAAAATGTTTAATTTTTTTTTAATGTAAAGTTTTAAATTAAAAATTAAAAAACGTTCAGTTATTTAATATGATATAGTTTTAAGATAAGTGAGTGAATTGTGGAACCCATGAATAATGAGTATTAATGTTAAAAGAGATGTAGATGAAAGAAGGGTGTTGTTATAACGAATACGTGGCAGTGTGCCTATGCCTTTTGATGAGGTGGTGAATGTTATAACGTTAGAGCATTGTGGATGCTCTTATAGTCCCAAGGACAGGATCTGCATTTAGAAGAGATAGAAATTGGATGACTTAGAAGAGTGTTCAAGAGATATACATGAAACTACCACGTAACATACGAACATGTCGGCACCAAAGAATGGATGACGATATTTTTGGTTCAAGGTGATAAAAGGTGAATACGTTCTCCAGCGCCCTCACCAACCCGTCCGAAGGCCAACACGGAGGAGATAAATCACAGGTAGCTACTACCCTTTGAAATAGTGACTAGCACATAAGAGAGACATTTACCTCGATTTTACTAAGATTCGATCCTAGGACCTCATGGTGATAACACCTCATGTACTAGCCAATAGACCGTTCCGAGGAGATAATATTTTTGGTTCAAGATACATGCTACAGAGAAGACACTGGACGTATATACAACAGCCGATGTGATTATTAGTGCCCAAGTAAATCGCGCAACACATCGAAGGCTACTCAATACGAGTCTTGTGCAACAAAAGTAAGTCGTTTCACTGCAATATGAATCATGAAGGAGGCACTAACTATTTGGCGACTCCTGATTAACAATCACAATCAGAATTAATCCATTAACAAATTGTAAAATTCTAAATTCAAATGGTGATTAAAAATTTTTAACTTCTCTTACTTTTTATAATTTTCATACTTATGGGGCAAAGGTCACTTATTATAAGAGTTCAAATCCAGCACATACATAATGGGACAACCCATGAAACAGTTTACTATTTGTATCAAATTTGAGACTCAGACTACATAATCTACATGAGGAAAGAAAGTAGCCGTGCGCTTCCCTGTTTCTTGTGCTTCGCCAACAGTGGGTCAATGATGTTTTTCCAGGTCGCGAAATCAAGTGCTGATCCAGCATCAGGCAATAGAAATCCATTTACAAAGAAGAATGGTGCACCATAAACCCCTCTTGAACACCCATACTGTGGAAGAGTTTGTTGATACGAGTAAAATTGAAAGGAATGTGACAAATCGACAGAAGCTGACTTAGATTACCTTGAAGGAGATTCTTGTAGCAAGGTCAGTTTCTTGATCATCAAAACCTGATAGAAACTCTGATAAAGAGTTCCCGACTGCCTCAATGGAAAGATTAGCCATATCCTCTATTATAGCAGTTCTTGTTATGTTTTTGGTAGGTGCATTGTAGTACCTCTCCTGATTCGGCAAGCTAAAATTAGTGCAGGAGATTTAAAAGCTGGCACTGTTAATTAAATAAGCTGCAAATTTCTATTCAATGTGACTGATGTTTCAGAGAGGAAGTGCAATTCCAGTTTTCATATGCAGTGTTCAATCATCAACGTTTAGAAGTTTTAAGATTATTATTATTTTGAATGATTTATAGATCTTTTCAGGAAATGGACAAGCTAATATGAAAAGAGCCTACTTTAGCCAATAGGGAACTTGTACCCAACGGAATCCTATCAAAGTATATATAATATAGGAACTTGGAACGCTTTTAGAAAAAAAAAAAAAACAATATCAGTAACTCTTGAATTTTGATTTTTTAAATAACAAAAATCAAGAAATCCAAGATTAATTAAACCAAAGTGAGATATTATTTCTCAGATACATGGGATCTACTAGGTTCAACTGACCCTACAAAAAATTTGACATGCAATATCAGTATATGTTGTAATAGAAAACAATCAATTCTTGAATCCACTATTTTATAACTGTGACAAGAATTCAAAAGGCCAATAACATATGGAGGAAGACAAAAGCATACAACACATAGGATTAGTTTAATCCAATACAAATTTGATAATGACATGCTGATGATATAACATAAATAAGCAAAGTTAAAATTTTAATCCATTATAAGGACAGCTGACATGAGTTAAAAAAGCTCAGCGGTACACATCTAATTAGTTTGTACATGGTCGTACATTTTAAATCTAATTATTATTTCTTTTAAACCTTTTACCATTCTAATATGATTTGTCAACTTGGTTTTTATCTTCTTTTTCAAGAATATTTTAGTCAATCAAGACCACTTGGAACAATAAACTTTCTAATCTAATTCCTTGATAGTCATGTCTTTTGCTGAAAATATTGCACCTAAGCACAATTTTTTCTTGGTTCTTCCATTGGCTAATTCTTACTGACTTTGACAATGATGAGCCTTCCACCTCTCTCAAAGGCGAAGCACATAGATCAAGATCTAGGCGCTCATAAAACTTTCAGTTAGTCTATTGGTAGGAGTGCCTGTTGTGGAACTCGTAATGTCTGGAAGAAAAAATAGATAATTTTGCTAGTAGACTATCTATCTTCCTCTTTCAGTTAGAAAAATGAAACTTTTTTCCACGGACAACAAAGGATGATACAAAAGCATAAATGTAAACTGGATCAGAAATTTTTCAACTGTTTCTTATCAAATAATTAGAAATTTCAATCAGATTCTAGTCAGATTAGGCAATTTTGGAACTAAAATTTCTATAATTAGACATGGATTATGTCCAAATAACATGTTCCGGAGTGTGTATATTAGTCTCTACGCAATAATTTAGTTCTCTAGCTGGCATAATATATCTCCTTCCCAAAATGATATGCTAAGTCAGTATTTATATCATTACCAACTATCAATGGCTATAGCAATGAGTGCTGAACCTGGTATCTAAAGAACAGCTCCAGAAATGGAAATGTTGATGAAGCATTAAGCTTGTTGGCAATATGAAGTGCACGGCAAGCAAGGAAGGAATTACTATGGTATCTGCAATTTCCAAAATCAACAATATTATAGTAACAAGAGCAAACTGACATGAAACTGCAATAAGAACTGATCAAACGTCTCCTAGGGCCTGGTGGATGTACTTGGAAAACTATATCCGTGAATTGACAACACAGTAACAAGTGAGCATGATAGAATACTTTGGTTTGATCAGATATAACATGCAATGCACAGTATGCCCTTTGACAACCAACAATTGATTATTTAGCCTCATTAATTTCAAAATGGTACCTCACAGAGTTTGAATCATATTAAGCGATATAAGCTAGAATGATGAAAATAGTCCTTTAAAAGTTAATTTTTTATGGAAAATTCATAACAGTGGCATCTACAAAGAATGTATGCCTGATGATGAAATTCATAATAACCATTATAAGATGTTAAAGCCTATATTACTACTATGCGAGGATAACAAGAAAAAGAAGAAACATCAATCAAGAGTTCAATTAGATGTAAGCTCAAGCTATGACAAATAGACAATCATATCACATGAAATCTACAAGACAAGGATATAAAAAACTTAAGGGCATGGAATAAAAGGCAGTGAAGGATCCAGCACAACCAAATGAGAATTTAAAAAAAAGGAAAATACTGACATGCTATCAAGATGTCAGTGTTGGGAAACTAAATGACAGAGTCATCTGCTTTCGTTGATCATGGTAATGTCATTTGTCTATATACAGGACCCCAACGAGGAACTATGATCCAAATATTAATACTTTATTGATTAATCAATTGAGTCTGTTGTAGCATAATTTTACAAATTTTCATCAAGTATTCTGACCAATTGGGACTATTAGTTTTATGAAATGGATCATGTGTGACATTAGCATAAGTTGCAACATTTTCTTAAATGGCTTATTTTTGTTTCATAGGAGAGAAGAATGAAAGCAATCAGAAGATTATGCAACTTCATGTAGTGTCAAACAATGAGGGAATGGCAGTTAAGGTAGACTCTTGTGCCTAATTGAATTTAAATTTTAGATGTTATTGTTTAACCTTGCTGTTGAATTTTCATTCCAGCTTTAGCTTGCGTGTTGCAATGATTGGATGGAAGATTAGATAAGGAGGAAACAACTGTGACAGGGGAATAGGAAGAGACACTAGTAAAAATAGGAGTTATGGACGACCCTTATTGTGGTTGAAGTTGAGGCATTCAACCATGCCAAAAATGATTGGGATTGCACATCAACAAAGGCAAAAGGAAGAGGGATTGAAAGCTATATAGTTGATACCCTAATGCTCCAAAGAAGATTTATGCACCTAGTGTAGTCTTGTGTAGAGCTTAAAGGGGAAGTATATAAGAAGAGAACTTAGACTTTGAGAATGGAAATCAAGAAGAGAGGGAGCATTATTATCACTAAATAGATACCTTTATTTTGTTTCAAAACTTTTGATACTCCAAGTCTTTCCTTCGAGCATATCATCCCATGCACCAGAGTCAAGAGAGTTAGTGGAGTCCAAACAGATGAACCCTAAAATTGAGCATTGGAACACTGGTTTTCCTTAATTTGCAATTTACTAATCAATATTCAGACAAGCCAATATTGTTTCCCTTAATAAAAGGGAATCTATATTAAACTGTGCCCGAGCAATTCATTTAAGCTGGGAGAATTGAAAGGATCAACGTTCGGAATACCTTTTTTTTTTCTTCTTAATTTAAGCTATCGATCAATATTCGAGATAACCGATATTGCTTCCCAGAAACAAATAAATAAACAAAAAAAGCTAAATTGAACCATGGCTAAGCAATTCATTTGAAAAGGGAGAATTGACAAAGGAAAAAATCTTTTTTGATTAAAAATACAACGAAATTTAACATAAACAAAAGCATTCCGTCAACCTAATCTGATAAGACCAAAAGAGGCGAAGATAGAAATCTTTACGGGAGGGGAAAGGGATGGACGATAACAGCGAGGAGCGGGGAGTAGAGCTCGACGACCTTCTTCAGAGTAGGCCAAGAGTCTCTGCTGTCGGGGCAGAGCGGATCCAAGAAGGCGTCCACCACGATGACGTCCTCCCAACCCTCTCCGCCACCGCTATAGTAGAATCCATCGTACTTCGACGGAATCCCCGAGGCAAATACACAAGACGTAAAGAGGACGAAGAAGAACAACCCCGCCGCGAGGAGGCGAGGGAACGGTAGAGCAGCTCTCTCCGCCATGATCGATCTACAGAGTGCGGCTGTGGGAACGACAAGTGACCCGATTGAACAAAAGACACGGTGGCGAATGGTTTAAGAAACGGCTCGACCCACCCGGCTCGCGTCCGGATTAAATACCGAATCAAGTAAAATTTTAATTTTTTTTGTCTATAAAAAATTAATTTTTAAAAATAAAAAATAGGAAAAAATTTGTCCTGTTTAAAATGATGTGTCTAAAGTATTTTTTTAAATTATTTTATCATTCCATCGTATAAAATTTAGTAATTAATTTTTATAATATATTATCTGATAATCTAACGGCATAAAAACTAACAATTAATTTTTATAATTGTATAATGACTCTATATCATTTAGATTTTGATATAACTTGATTAAACAATATTTCAACTAGCAAAATAAGTATTGGGACCTCATAATATTTATTATATTTTAAATGAACTTTATCTAACCATAATCTATCATGTAAAAGTTAACATATAGATTCTAGTAGATGTAAATTGTTAGCTTGTATAATATGTATATTAGTTTGATTTTTTATTAATGATAACTTGATTATAATAATATTTTAACGAATAAATTAAACAATGGAGAGTTTATTATATTTTAAAAGAACATAATTTAATGATTATATCAAAGCTATGTGTTAACTTCTATAGTAGTACTGAATATATAAATATTTTAGGATAAAATCATAAGAGAAACACTCATCTAATTTATTTATTTTTAGAAAAAAGAGATAATATGATATTTCTCAGTGGCATTTTAATTTTTACCCTTAAAAATATCAAAAAAAATTATACAATTCATACTGGTACAGGATTAAATAAGTATACTCTATATATATTGAGGGAGGTAAATGTAGATATACATTTTAGATCTCCTGTTTACGAGAATTAACTTTTAATCATTACTCATACACAGACTTAATTTCTGATAAATACATATACACAGACCCAGTACCGCTATCTTGTTGTCTTCTAGTTAAGATGCACGGTACTTGAGTCGCCAATCGGACGCAGTGGAGCTTCCGGAATCCTGATCCTCCTCTCCTTTTAGAACATTTGAGCAATCAATGCCTCTGCTCCTTCACTGTGTCACTCAGACTAAAGCAGCAGGCGAAGGCCAGAGGCGGACAGGGCCCGTGATCTCGGTCTTTTGTGGCAGCTTCTGACTGTCGCGTAGTCGAATGGCGTCGGGCGGTTTTGGAGACGAATGGCCGGCCGCAGTTTGCATCGCCGTGGTTTTGTGCACAGCAACTGCCTCAAGGACAGGGACGGCACGTTCAGGTTCGTTTAATTAATCGATCCCACGTAAATTTTCCAGTTCAACTCGTTCGGTCTTTTCAAGCTATCGAACAAATCATTCCTTCGCCAGCATTTGGTCTGAATTTTAAATAATTTTAGATCCTGAAACACACAGCACGAGGCCTGTCTAAATCAGTAGGCCATTATGAAACACAGAGCGATGATTGTTCTATTAATTAGTTTTAACAACCAACCGTTTTTATGAAATATCATAAATTTTTGGGCGAATTACATTTTACCCCATGAATTTTGATTAAAGTTCGAAACAACCTTCCTAGTTTCAAAAGTAACAAAAAAAAATCATGAGATTTGGCTAAAGTAATAAAAAAAACCCCTTGAATAGTCGGCGATAGTAGTCAACCAGCAAAGATAAGAAAAAGACATATATACCCTTACGTTTCAACGGGAAAAAATAAAAAATTACCTAAAGCAGCTGGAAATTAACTAAAGTAAAAAATTACTGTAATTTGAGAGAGTCATTCCCCCGATCAATTGTGTAAATCCTAAACCCACAAAGCCAGAATATCTTTGATTATAAATTTTTTACCGAATTTTATCTATTGCAAAAATCCGTTCTCCTTGTCTTATGCTCCAAACCACAGTCAGTCGTTCTCCTCGTCTAATGCTCCCAACCAGACTCCTCTTTCCCACGTTTTGTTTCTTTCACCATAAAAGTAATTGAAAAGTGAAATGACTCTCTCTCAAGTTACAGTAATTTTTTTACTTTAGTTAATTTTTAGCTGTTTCAGGTAATTTTTTTCTTTTTTTTTCTACTGAAATATAAAAATATATATATCTTTTTCTTATCTTTATTGGTTGACTACTATTGCCGATAAGTTAAGGAACTTTTTTATTAGCCAAATTTTAGGAGCTTTTTTGTTATTTTTAAAACTACGAGCATAGCTTTGTACTTTAACCAAACCTCGGAAGTAAAATGTAATTTGCCCTGAATTCTAAAAATATCTCTGTGATAAAAATAAATATATAAATATATTTGCTGCGTCTCACACGGGCAGCACACGCAACAGCGTTAATGGAGCTCGGCGAGCACGCAATCATGGAAGATCTCCTCATCTCCGTCCCCCGAGACGCGTGGCCGGACTCCTTCCCGCTGGCCGCCGCCGACTTCTTCTCCATCGACGGCTCCGGCGCCACCGCGTTCGGCGACGACTACGCATTCTTCACAGCCTTCGACGCCTCCCCGTCGGAGCCACCCGGAATCGAGTGCTCCGTCGAGGCCGCGCCGGAGCTAACGGCGCCCCCGACGGCGTTCGGACTTCCGTCGAAGAAGCAGAGGAAGAAGGCGGAGGGAATGCCGTCGAAGAATCTGATGGCGGAGCGAAGGCGGAGGAAGAGGCTCAACGACCGGCTCTCCTTACTGAGATCAATCGTCCCCAAGATTAGCAAGGTCCTATCTGCAATGACATATCTCTACATATGATCAGATAAGATCTAATTATATATCTAAATTATACAGATGGACAGAACATCTATTCTCGGCGACACCATTGATTACATTAAGGAACTCACGGAGAGGATCAGAGAGTTGCAGGAGGAGACATCGATCGATTTGAGCTCGAATCAAAGCGATCTATTGGGTCTGAGGAACTCCCCAAAAGTAAGTAATGTATAAGATTGAGATCTATTGATTAAATCAACTAATTCTAAGTCTTCTGTTGAAAGTTCGACGTCGAAAGAAGAGGAAACGAGACGCGAATAGAGATGAACTGCGGTGCAAAGTCAGGTCTGTTGTTGTCGACGATGAACACGCTCGACGGCATGGGGATGGAGATCCAGCAATGCGTCGTCAGCTGCTTCAATGACTTCGCCATGCGCGCTTCTTGCTCTCAGGTTGAGTTCAATTAAACCCGTCGCCATTAACAAAGCCCAATTTTTTAAGCAATCGATATCTGCCTGCCTAATTTGCATGTCAGTTGTTGTGGTACAGAGGACGGATCATAAAGCAAACGTGAGCCTCGAGGAGACAAAGCAAGCTCTGTTCAGGAATGCAGGATATGGAGGAAGGTGCTTGTAGAAAATATAATGCTTTCCTTGCTTAATCAGTGTTCCTAAATCCTAACAAGATCACCCCTTTCGAATTGCTGTGGTCTGAGAATATATTGTGTGTTATTAGTAATTTGAAGAAAATGTTATAACTTTGTTCGTGCATGAGATTAATTAAATCTGCATCGATCATCAGATCGACTGTCGACAGTTGAACTGTAAGAATCCTCTGCCAGCTTGAGAAGATCTTTTTAGTTTTTTCCATCAAAATCTTTGGTGAAGCGGCAGATTAACCAAAGTTTGTAGTCTGCGTGACGGACTGTTGGTGTGTTGCATCGTCCTGCATGAACCTGTAGACTCGTGAGTATTGTACGTACACAGTTGCCATTTGAATTGACTGTCGAATTGACCCGTTGATAATTAGCGTTTGCATATCATTTTGATTCTTATATTTAATAATTTTTATCCGGATTAATTATTAATTTATATTATATTATAAAAAATTTCTTATTTTTTTTAAAAAATTATCTAAAAATATACATTTTATTTTTTTTAAGAAAGCGATCTGACCTTCGATGGAGATTTGGAATATCCTGATCGTCTATCTCGATATGGAACGATGTTGCCTGAATCATTCATCTAGATTGAAAAATCTGAACCGTCCATGAAAAACATCATCATCCAAGCACAAGAAAGTCCTCATCCGTTGATCGAGACCCACGGATGATTCATTCTTCATCCAAGAAGTAGAGCTGTAATTCAGTGTATAGATCCAAATCTAAACAAGTTCCATCCGTCTATGGAAGAAGAGAATCCAACTGATTAAAAAATCCGGATCCAAAAACTCTCTCTTCCTCTTCACTAATTAATAGATTCGGATTAACCCATTTTCTTCGAACCCGAATCCAATAAGAAAATCAAGATCCCCAATTCTCACATCCTCCCGATTTTTCTTCCTAACGTGCGCTAATGCCTTCAAGCTGTCCCTACGGGCATAGCTGAGTTGGTAAGTGACGGTTTGATTGCCACATGAGGTCTTGAAGTCGAATCTCGAGGCTAGCGGGACGTAAATATATCCCTGCAACCCGTGTAAACTCACTTTAC
The DNA here is from genome assembly GCA_037833815.1 of Zingiber zerumbet. Lineage (NCBI taxonomy): Eukaryota > Viridiplantae > Streptophyta > Magnoliopsida > Zingiberales > Zingiberaceae > Zingiber > Zingiber zerumbet. The sequence goes on from JBBMJZ010000060.1 coordinate 398,370, forward strand.
CTGCCACTTGCCTTTTCAGTCACCGTGATTTACCTCCTCCGTGTTGGCTATGAGATGGATTGACAGGGTTGCTGGGGGCGAGCGTATTCGCCTTTGCTACATGCTAATGCCTTCAAGCCAAGGCCGCACCTCCTCCTCCCTCACCATCGGCCGACGAATCCATCCCATCTCCTCACAACCGGTCGGCCACCTTAGCTCCTCCATCCCTTCATCTCATCCCCTCATCCTACATTGTTATCCCTTCTTCCTCAATCAATACATGGATTCAAAGAACCCAACTCAGGGTTGAAGGCCCGAGCTCCAGTTCTTCTCCCTCAAGCTTCGGCTGCCTCCTCTTCGGGTTAGAAGAGGAGAAACTTGCAGCCCTTTCGGAGCTCTTCTATCCACTCTCCTCTTCAGGTTAGAAGAGGGGAGGGAAGTCTCTCGGTCATCTATCCGGCCAGCCATCTAAATCCCTCTTCGGGTTAGAAGAGGGGATTCGGCAGTCCCTTCTTCATCTTCCCACAGTTCATCTTCTCCTCTTCGGGGTTAGAAGAGAAGGGCAACTCTCGGGCGATTCCACTGCTCCTCCATTCTCCTCCGCAGTCCTCTTTCTCTTCTAAGACCCACATCACTAAATTTTGTGTAATTTTCATGCTAAAATGGTGCAATTTCAACATCAAATACTATTTCAACTTCAATCCATCCACACCCTATCACACCCATAAAGAATATTCTTTAGAATATTCTATTATTCTTATTAATTTTTTAATATGATAATTATTATATTTAAAATTAATACTTTTTAAAATTAGTGATAATTTATAAATGTAATTATAATTAAAATATATTAAAGAAAATTAAAATCATAATTTTAATAAATAAAATATTTACAAATATACATAATAAAATTTAAATATGCTATTAAATACACTTAATTTAAATTTATAATAAATAATATTTACATTTAATAATACTATAAATAAATATTAAAAAAGAAAATAATAATTATTAATTAATTACATTTGATTTAATAATAATATAATAAAATAAAAAAAATCTCTCGATAGCTTAATATGGTGATGTGAATAGTACAACATCATATTTTATGTTGCACTATTCATATCACTGTGGGATTTGGTGTATGAGTTGAAGTAATTTGGTGTTAAATTTACACCAAATTTAATATTTTGACGATCGATTAGAGATGTCCTAACCGATCTCCTCCTCAAGCGCCACAACCTTGAACCACCTCTGTCCGCAAGCTTGGGCTCATTTAGCATTTTATACAAGTTAATTACATTTTTAGTCTTAAGTAATATGTATATTTTTAAAATTTTAGTTATGTTATCTACAAATTCACATTTTCAATGCATTAGCTTGTATTTTTTTTTTCCAATTTCAATTTTTGTTTTTTTGCCAAAATTCAAATTAAGCATTGGTAATTGTATAGCTGTAATGCTGACATGAAAAACTTAATATACGTATTTTTGTTTTTATGGATAAATCAGACAATTTTATTTTTAAATCTACTTAGGTATTAAAATAAATAAGAAACATAAAATCAAAATTACATCATCCAACCATAAAATCAATAAAATAATTAAATATTACTCCAGCGTGTAGCGCAGACGGTGGGCGCATAAAATTTCTGGCATAATGGTCAGGGGTTGATTCTCAGGAACTGACGACCTAGGATTTACTCTACCATTCATCTATGACCTGTGTACCTATATAAACCTCCCTCTATATCCGTGGGTCCGGTACTAAAGTAATAAAATATGATAGGTGTAGTATTATTTAAAAAAAATAATGTTATTGCTTTTATTTTTAAGATGATGTGACTTTGATTTTGTATTCATTTTTTATTTAATGTCTAGGTAGATTAAGAAAATTTACTACATAAGTGATTTGTTCACAAAAAATAAAAATGCCCAAATTTATTTTTCATGTTTGTCATCATCTGGGTAATTACCGATGATCAATTTGAATTTCAGATAAAAAATAATTGAAATTGAAAAATAATATAAGTTAGTGTCCTAAGAGCATTCACATCAGATGTCCTATTTAAATATTTTACTCTAAATTTTAGATAAAATAACTAAAAATTTTTTTGCATCAGTTACCCTATCCATTCTCTAAATTATGTATTTATGAACATTATTTCTCTAAATTTAGAGAATGAATTTCATTATCTAAATATTACATAGGAGAGAGGAAAAATATGAAAGCTAATATATAATGTATTAAAAAGTGGATATCTAAATCTAATAAATTAATTTTTTTATTCTAAATTATGTATTTTGGATAGGAAAAATGATATAGATGCTTAACAAATATGAACTTTTAGATAACATGATGAAAATTTCTCTACTTATATGTGTGAGGTTAATTATTTCTCCATGTGTTGTTGTGTCTTCGTTGATTGTTGGTTGTCTTTCTTACTTGACAGTTGACAAGTACTTGTTGAATGCTGGTATTGGATTCGATCTTTCATGTTTAATTTAATTTATGTGTACTTAGTTTAATTTGATTCGTACTCGTTAAATATTTGATGAAATATATTTTTCATTAGTTAGGTTTTAATTTTATATTTCCTTTGATTTAATATTTGGCCATGCTTTTCTTGTTGAATTATAGATAGTGATGTTTGTTCTTGTATTCATTGAGATGCAATTTATTTGAATTAGATTAGTCTTGAATGCTTTAAATTTAATTGTTTTACTTTACGTTCTTTTAATTTTATTGGAATATTAGTTTAGGTTAGACATTAGATTTAATTTAAAATCCAAAACACTGTTTACATCAAAATCCTAAATAATAAGAAAATCATAAAAACTATCATCGTGTTATTACATTCTCGTTGAGAGATGATTCAAGTCATTTTTTATGCTATATTAGAATAGAAAGGTTGGATAATCAATTTGTTTAATACCGTATCATAATAATACAGTTTATCATCCACTCTGTTAAATAGTTTAAATATATTGAATTAAGATTTCATCAACTTATTTAAAGACGAGTTTAGGTGGACCAATCAGCCTGAGTCCGGGACCGCACGGGTTGACCTGTGATGGATTGGAAAATTCAACTAAAATTTAAAATTGAAATAGAATAATTGGCTCGTGTATTTTACCCATCTGATCCCCAATCAAAAATTAAATATTTCAACAAATTATATGTATTTTTTAAAATTTTTACTTTTTAATAGAATCGTGAATTAATCCGTCTATTTCATACGTCTTGGGTTAAATTGGATGGTAGATTTTTCAATCTGTAAAAGGGTCGACAGATCCGTTTGACGAGTTTTTAATGGATATATATAATTAATTAAATAAATAAATTTTAATAGTTTATTAAACTAAATAAAATAAAAACTCTTTTCAATATACTAAATAAATAATAAAATAAAATATAAATAAATAAATTTAAATTATTAAGCTCAATTACCAATCGAACAATTAAAAATTTTAAACAATCAAATAAGTTTACATTAAGAGTTTAATAACATCTAAATGAACCAACAAACTCGAATCAAGCTTGAATTGAGAGTTCGATAACATTCACTACAAAAATTTCCAGGCTTACCGACGGAAATATCCGTTGGTATTCCGTCAGTAAGTCCTTGTCCTGACGGATTTTCGACGGGAAACAATCGGTTGCGAGGATATGCATCGGAACCTTTTTTTCCGACGGAAATATAACTTCCGTCGGTAAGTTACTGACGGAAATATAATCCCGTTGGTAAACTCCGCTGGATAGCTGACACTAACTTTTTCGACGGAATAATTAATTCTGTCAGTGACTTACCGATAGAAATATAACTTCGGTCAGAGTCAGGTGTGAGAACTATATCATAAATTACTGATGGAAATATGATTTCCATTGGTAATCACGTTGTGTAAAATGTTAAAATTTTGGAAGGTGATGAGTAGCTTTCTGTGCAAAGAGTTGAAGTTGTGTAAATCAAAAACTCTTACATGTAAAAAGATTTTAATGAACTATTTTAAAATTTAGTTTTACACTTTTGCTTTTGCTGCTTTCAACAATTGCTTAGAAGCATTGCTCATAAACTCTCTGTCTTGCTTCCTGAAGACAAATAAAGTCCGTTTTTAGAATTAAAATGAATGATCAAATTCAAATTATAAGAATAAAATTTAAGTAACATGATGTTTGACACAGTCTAAATGTGATGAGGAAAGACCATCTCACCTCTCCACCACCTTGAGCATTGAAGGTTTGTAAAACTATCTCGGGACTTTGAGCAATTGCCTTAGACCTATTAAGGATTGCTTCAGCTTCTCCTGAAAAGAGGAGAACGAGGTGAATCTTTTATAAGCTTAATAAATGTCAAATCTCAAATGTTAAAAAAAAGAATGAATCCTTGCCGCAATAACTGTTGAATAAAATTGTGATAGTGTTACAACTATTGAAAGTGTGACATAAGAAGCTCTTTTATTATAAGTTTCTCTCAACAATAGAACACAAAGAATCTTTCTTTCCAAAAAAGATAATAAAACTATAAAATAACTGCTTATAATAATACGTAGGTGACTTAGTTCATGTGAGAAAATAGGATAAAATTAACTTATTAAAAAGTACTTTTTGCCATATTAATCTGGTCCATCATTGGTGCTTCTAATTGTAATTGTAGTATCACTAAATTTTTCTTTCCATCCGCAATATTCATATGAGATTGTCTTCTCCCGTTAAATATAAGTTTTCAGTATTTTACATGAAATTGAGTAGATAGCAGCCAAAACAATTCAAAGATCTAATAGAGTTGATACTTTGACAATATTAACTTTAAATGTCCATAAACCTTTCTATAATGGCATGCTAGTGTGAGCATTCGGTTTATTCGGTTATTTTGATATTAATTTTATATAAATTATTTTTATTGTTATTTTAAATAAATTTAGTTAAATCGGTGTTAAATGAAATAACCGATTTGGTTAATTCAATTTTAGTAAAATTTTAATTTGATTTGGTAAGCCAACACTAAATCGGTTTTCGGTTAATTCGATTAATTTATGGACCGAATTAACCGAATGCTCACCCCTATATGCTACGAACAAATTTTTGCGACAAAGGACATTATTTAGCACAGTTCAGAAGTACCTTCAGATTCAAGAACTCGAGCACATTTTCTTCTTTTTACTTCAGCTTGCATCTTTAGGACTTCAGGTGGTGGAGATATATTCCTGCAGAAAGAAAGGAATACATGTTTACAATAGAAACTAATAGCAGCAGAAATATAAATGACAAATAAATCTTTCAACTTACGGATAGGATATTAAAACGTAGACATTTAACACCCCAACTAGAAGCAACCTCATTGATTGTTCTCTGTGTAAGGGAAAAACATGGATTAAAATGAAGCAAAAAAAAAAAAGCATTGATTAAAGTTTTGCAATCATGAGAACAGCTGCACTGCTAGTAATCCTAGGCCTATCATATGGACTTGGTAATATAATCCTAGACCTATGGACTTATTACCAGTTTACACCTGCACAATTACTTCAGTTCAAAAAAAGATGCTACCCAAATACCTTTATAATATGTTTAAGTCTCCAAATACAACAGTTGATTGAAGAACCAACCAAATGTAAATTTCTAACTTAATTAAAATATTAATGTAGAAATTTTAAGATTAGTTCTACAGAGATACATGATGAATTGATTCCAAGTTAAGATCATGTTGGGAGCAGCTAGATAAACATTAATTTTGTTACGGAAAGTGTATAAGTAGATGTGATTGTGAAGGCATGAAATTTCATAGCATTTCCAAAGAATTAATCACTACAAGAAAATTAATATTTAGCTACGAATTATTTCGTCGCTAACATATTAATGTTCGTCGCTAACCGATATTTACGACGATAACTTTTCGTCGCTAGGATCGTTGTTATAAGCTTGTCGTAAATAATTATTAGCGACGATATTTTTATGTTTCGTCACCAATATATTAACGACATCATTAAATCGTCGCTAAAGAATTTTAATCGACGCTAATCTTATGGCAACGAATGAATATTACTCGTCGCTAAGAAATTTGTTTGTGATGAATCCAATTTTTTCGTCGCAAACATGTTAGCTACGATTTCCTTTATTTCGTCGCTAATGTCAGCGTAATGCGTCGCTAACATATTTCATTTCGCCGCAAACGGCTACGGTAAACATCAATATGTTTAGTTATTAGCGACGAATAAGAACCTTTCTCGTCGCCAACAAATTAGCAACGATTTTCTTAACTTCGTCGCTAAACTCATCTCATTTCGTCGCAAACGTTTACGATAAGGTTCGATCTGTTCGAGTTGTTAAAGACAAATTTCAAAGAATTCGTCACTAACCTTCATTTTTTTTTAAAAAAAAAATTGTTTTAAAAAAAATTATACACATTTACAAACTCATACAATATCACAACTCTAACAACAATATTCACAATAATCATAAGTGTAAAAACAATATTCACAAACTTATACAAATACTAACTCTAACAACAAATTCACAAATAAACTCACAAACAACTCATATTTCATCAAAGTATAAGTTCACAAATCTAGTAACATTCACAAATAAGAGATGCAAGTACTCAACATCAATGTCTAACATCAAGTAACACAACAAATTAAGTACACAAGTAACAATCCAAAT
>JBBMJZ010000060.1:406336-429323 GCA_037833815.1 Zingiber zerumbet
TTACCTCCCTCCATATCCGTGGGACCGGCACTAGGGGGGCCGCTAATGTGGCGGTTCCACTAAGGAAGAATTCATTGTATGCAGCCTTAATTTAATTTTTGTAAGAGGCTGTTTTCAAAATTCAAACTCATGACCTTTTGGTCACATAACAATAACTTTACCGTTACGCTAAGGTAAATTTAACTTCGACTGCTCTTCGTACCTTCGTTGCCACGGCAACATACTCTGGAAGACGATATTCCTTCATGACCCACTCGGTCTTGGTGCCCCTGGGCGCCCGACCTTCGTAGTAAACCAGCGTCTTCTTGAGTCCGATCAGCTGCCTCGGGTCGGCTGCGCTACGCACCGGCCTATCGCTTCCGGTGGCCTTCCAGAAGCCCCGCTCGGTCATCCGGCTCGGCCTGTTGCCGTTCCTGTCCCGCGGCACGTAGAAATACCACTCCGTCTCTCCAATCTTCGCCAGCCCTACAGATTTGCATAAACCAGTAAAACACACATCGCCATTGAATATTTGCATCAGCAATCACCTGGTAGCTGCCAAGGATCATATCGATAAAGATTCACTGTGGTGATGATCTCGAACTGCAACTTCTTGCCCTCGACTCTGCTTCTCAGGTAGAAATCGAGAAGCTCTTCCTCTGTTGGATGGAACCTAAAGCCCGGAAGATCCATCGATCTCCAGTGAGTCTCAGTGCTTTCAGTGCGCTTTTGCAGATCTTTATATCGAACTCTTTTCAGCAAATTAAATTAAATTAAATTCCGAGGCTTGGAATTAACTGCTTTGGACCGTAGCATTTGTCTCAATTAGCTGTGTGTATTATTTGTTAGCATCCAATTTAGATTCTGATCGAGGGCATTACTTTACGGAATTCTTTCTTTTGCTTGGTTTATTAGTTTTGGATATTTCTGATGTGATTCAAGATTCTCGCGTGGCTGCATTATTATAATTAAGTGGGGAACGGTTAGATGCTGAATATGGGGGAGACTGACGCAGAGCTTTGTTTGCATGCTTGTTAAGTAATGGAGTGGTAGGTAAGGTCTGATCTGTGCCTTTCTTGACCTAGTTCCATGGATGCAGTTTGAAACAGTCAATGTGCTGTTCGGAAATAGATCGATAAGTTTCTATGCATCAGTTTTGAATCATTTTATTGCAGGGAAACATATTCCTGAGTTTGAGAAACTTTGTCACTACAAACTATACGTAACAGTTTTGAATCATTCAGAACCGGTGATGCATTGCATGCGTTATCCAATTCTATAAATTGCTGTCGACTTTGACGATCGATGTTACGTAAGAAAATTGAAGCCGAGTCAAAATATGTGGAGGAGAATTAATCTGAAGAACTAGTCTCTAGATGACCCGGCCTCACAAATCGGCGGCAGACAAATTTTGAAATGCGAGCGGCTCCTCGCAGAGCAGCCAATATCTCAATTTTTCATAATTTATTTATTTTTTAGGTTTTTCATATAGTATTTTCTATATGGTCTCTTCTACAATATTTAAAAAAAAATTAAGAACTTAGTAAGTTGCTCTCAAAATGTTTTGAGAAAGTATAATAGTTCTTCAGTTTAATGTATTGGGTTAGTTTATTATTCTTTGTAATCAAACTTTCAGCTCAGCATGCCGACCAAATTTCTTGTCTTTACTCAAGCTCATAGACTTCTATAGAAAACCACTCTCGTAGGCTATAGTTTTCTTATTGCTGCCTATGATATATTTTAGCAGCAATTAGTGAAATGATGTGAGTTCAATTAATTGTGAGATAAAATCCATATAAGATAGTGTCGGTGTTGATGGAGAGGTAACTTGGATACATCTAGCGTATATGTCCTGGAAAATGGATCCCCACGTGGAACTGAAGGGCAGTACTAGTGACAAAACTGGCGGTACTTAGCTCTGCGCACACTCAGACAAACATACTGAGACCAGGAAAAAAGTCCCCAGCGCAGACCCTCCGACACTTAAGTCAGGTACTTTTTCCCCAGAATAACAACGTACGAAGGAAATTAAAAAAGAACTATAGAAAACGAATGCGAATGTGCGCGCGAACCTGTTCAAGGGAAAGAACCTCCCTTTTTATATGGCAATGCGTACCTTTGGAGCCTGACAGATGTCAGAGAATGTCCGCTGTCAGGGCTTGTCGGGTGATGGAGGACACGTGTCATCCTCTCATTGGTTGAAAAAAGGTTTCATTCTTAGGGAACAATCGACCACTGAAATATTCCCTGACTGATTATAGTTATTCTCTTACAAACGGTTACGATTCTATGACATTGTTTATTGCTTAGCGCTTTCTATCATGCCCAGGTTTAGCTACGGCCCACTCTGGATGACTGTGCGGGTGTGCCATCTGACATGAGTCTTGATGAGAGAGACAATCTGTGGCGAGGGTATGCTTGGATCCCTTAAGGACCAACCAGGTATTGTTTTACTGAAAGTACCAGGTCTGGCTATGCGGCCCGAGCTAGGGGAACTCGACCAGTCGGGGCCGGTCAGACATTACTCCATGCTACATCTTATGTCTCGTATATGGGACCCTGATATGTCTGTAGCTGACCGGGGATTATGTGGCTGATGACGTCAGGCGGTCTAACTCCTTTCCCCTCCTAACTGCTGATTGTCACGTCCCTTTGACTTATAATTGCTCTTGACTACCGCATCCCCTTGACTTCTGGCTGCCCTTGACTGTCATGTCCCCTTGACTTCTGACTGTCACGTTCTATTGACTTCTGACTGTCTGACTTTATTAGACGACCGTATCAAACACCTTAAGAACTCACTCTTGTAATCTTGTTCTTCTTATTATAAAAATTGCTATTATAAGGCATCATGAGGGCTCCAACATTGTGCCAGTGAAAATGGAAAAACTAAGTCCCACATTTTTTTGCTATTTTATGTTATGTAGTATCAGTGGAATAGCAAATAGTTCTACATTTCGATCGGCATCTTTGTTTTCTTGATGTATTATCAAACAGGAATGGCAAAAACAGCGTTCATCCTTCATCATATTGTGGTTTATTTTTGTTTGCCTCTAGTTACTTGAATGAATCATCTGTATAAGGTACCTACTCTTGGTACTAACTCAGAAATTACTGAGCTCCTTATTGACCGAACCTTTGCTAACTGAAACCTCATTTATTAATCTTTTAACGACCATGTCTTAAAGTTTTACTCTCTTTCCCAATGATTCATATACCTTTTTTTGATCTACAAAAGAATTCATCATTGTATATGATCCTGTCTAAAATCTGAGTCAGACGGAGGTCGATAAAGATGACATTAGTATTGACAGAGAGATGACTTTGATACATCCAGTGTATACACATTCGAAAAGCCAACCCTCACGTGGAACTCTCTGATCTATAGTACGAGAACTGGTGGCAAGTGAACTTTGCACACACTCAAACAAGCACCCAGAACGTTAAAGAGCAGAAACCAGGGAACAAGTCCTCGACACAGGCCCTCCGACACTCAAATCAGGTTCTTTAATTTTCTCCAAAAGAACAGTGTACGATGGAAAAAGATTTGTTGAAGACGAGTGTGTATGTGCACGTACATTGCTAAGAAAGAGGACCTCCCTTTTTATATGACGTTGCGTACCTTCATAATCTTTATGTTGTAAGAGAATGTCAGGTGTCAAAGTCTATCGGGTGAGAGAGGATGTACGGTGACCTCCTATTGGTGGAACAAATGTTCCATTCGAAGGTGATAGCAGACCACTGGAATATTCTCCGACGTATGACAGTTATTCTCTGACAGGAGGTTACGATTCTCTGATATTGTTGTTGCTTAGCTCTTTCTGTCCCGCCTGGGTTTAGCTACAGACAGCTCGGGATGACCATTCAGATGTCCCACCTGCTTGAGTCTTGATGAGGAAGATAAGCTGTGGCAAGAGACTCATCTTTCACGACTTGATTGCTAAAGGGATGGCTGGGAATTGTCTTAATGAAAGTACCAGGCCTGGCTACACGACCCGAGCTGGGGAAGTTCGATCAGTCGAGGGCAAGTCAAGAACTAGTACGAGCTACATCTTATGTCTCAGATCTGGGCACCTGCTTTACCTGTGCCCGACTAGGAATTATGCGGCTGATGACGTGAGGTGGTCTAACTCCCTCTTTCTTCTAACTGTTGATTGTCATGTCCTTTTACCTTTTAACTATCACATCCTCTTTACCATTGACTGCCCTTGATTATCATGTCTCCTTAACTTTTAAGTGTTTGGTATTATCAGATCCACCTTTATGCACCACCGTATCAGTATCAAAAGCAAATGCACGATTTACCAAGGGCGTTTTATGTGGTTCGTTTAACAAATACTACTGTAAAAATAATAAAAAAAAATAAAAATAAAAAACCTTAGTATCTTGCTGCATGTACCTGTAGTCTTAGTATGATCTTTTACATTTATTTGTTCAGTCTTTATTTTGATTACAGGCTCCGCTATCTTTCTTACTCCACTCTGGTATGCCAACTTCTCTGTTCCTTATCCAATATTAACAGATGGTTTTTGCTTATTTACATGTCTCTTGGACCTACACATCTGATTTAGTTGTCTGAAGCTTTCTTCTTCCTTCAAGCTTGATAATCTTGTGATTTCGTCTCGATATTCCTGGAACCCGAAGGTAGATGACCTGAGCTGCCACTAGTCATGAATAAGAATAACAATGAAGTGCGTAAGCTGGTGATTATTCCTATCCTCTTGTTGGTATAATTTTTTAACAATTTGTCTTTTGTGGATTGATTTCCCTCATTTTCTTGAATTCTTGGATAACAGTAGATTAACCACTACTGATTGGTTAGTGATCCAGTGGTTAAAAAGGGACCAGGTTGTACAGAGGTCAGCAGCACGGTGGAGGTCAAAATCAAGCCGACGACATGGGTTGAAAGTCAAGTCAACGACAGGAGTTCGGGCGATCAACTCTTGTACTAGCCGGTCGGCACGAGAAGTGCCCGGACCGACGCCATGACAGCTCGGCAATGTTCGAGCTTCCGACACTCACAAGTTTCCAAGTGTGAGAAAGAGGACGACCGAGCGGAGGTCCCACTTGGCTCGGCTACTATATCACCCAAGTAGCTGGCTTGATGAGCGACTCTCCCGCTCGGCCCGCAACAGACAAAAGGAGTAGCTGACAATATCTTTCTCGAGATAAGTGCCGTCAACAGGTAGCACGGGTGGCGGTCGGATCAGATCGAGAATCGTACGGTGGAAGCTTCCACTGTCATGCCAGAGATATGTTCGGACGATTGAGGTATGGTGTCAAGCACGCTTTCCTGACACGTCCATTCCGAGGTATACTTTGAGAAGCGTGCACGCCTCGGGAAGCATGCACGCGCCTCCCGGGAGTCCTATATAAGGACCCCCAAACTTCGACGGAGGTATGCAAGATTATTTACTGTAGCTACAGTCTCGTTATTCTGCTTCAATCTCTCCTCACCGTTGTCTGACTTGAGCGTCGGAGGACCGTTGTCGGGAACCCCTTCCCAACTCGGTTTTGTTGTAGGTCCGTCGGAGGTCCACGTCATCTCAAAGTCTACGCGAAGCCAACAAAGAGCGTCACGTCTCCAATGCCCGTCAACTCGACTCTCGAATAGGATCACTTGGATCATATACATGTGAGTTCTGCTTATCACGCCACTGTAGGCTAATGGAATCCTAAATCATTCCATCTATCTTATTTCGGTTCCATTTAAATTCCTAATCTCACTTTCAATCCGTTCAATCCTATTCAAAACATGGATTTCAAACTATATGCCCTCCCTCGTTTTGTAGTGCTTTATCCAGTGTTCTTTGTATTATATTGCATTTAAGAAATGGAATATATATATAGTTTCAGCAGTCCATATATACAGATATAAATTCTTTTATTTTGTATTTTTTAAAAAAAAAACAAACAAAAATCTATCACTAACCTTGGCAACTGATACTTTATGTTAATAGATCAAAAATATCCGCCACAATTTGAGGAAGATCCTTTGTCAACCATTGAATTACTCATGACTTGACTTAGTTTGACACAGTTTGAGGAGCTAGGGTCTTTTGGATTACTTTTTATGATATAGGGGATATAGCACTCTTATTTATGGTCGGATCGTGGTCACGATCCGGTCGTAATTAGTTGTGATCCCTTCTAGGGTTCATCGTCTCAACCAGGTTATAGTTTTTGTTCGGAGCGGGCGGCCTCCGGCTGCCCAGAGGACACCCTCGCTCGACGCCCAGTAACCTGGCCACTTATTCACCACAGGAGGTCTTCGGGACGACCTCCGGCCCGCTCGCTCCGAACAAAAACTATAATCTGGTGGGGACGGTGAACCCTAGAAGAGATCGTAACCAATTGTGGCCGGATCGTGGCCACGATCCGACCGTAAATTCAAGTGGCACATCTCCTGGATCACAAAAAAGTAATCCAGAAGATCTGCTCTCCAGTTGGAGTAAGGCTAGATATGACTCGAACCATGTGGTGCAAGATCAACTGACTAACAAAGTAAAATTTTAAATTTTATTATAATAGTTTTAGATTTTAGGAAATATTTAATAGATATTTATTTATTTATTATTATTACTTAGTAAATTCAGATAATAATAAAATACAGTCAACTTGTCTTAGTTAAAGGTAGGAAATTTTTATGTGCTTGGGTTGGAAAAGATAGAGATACTTCAACAAATAAATAATAGCTTTTTATCAAATCATCTAGATAAGTTTTAAAATTAGAATCCTGTATCGTAATTTTAAAATTATCAAATCATAAATTAATTTATACTTTTGCCCTTGTTATTATGGTCCCAGTCAAGTGTTTTTTTAGCCGTTGAATCGATTGTTTTAGTTTATTTTGATCCATTCATATTTAAAAAATTACTTCTTACAGTATATTAGATTAAATTAATATTTAAAAATATTTTTATAATCACGATAACTAAACGAATACATAGAAACTGATTTTATAGCATTTCGAGATATTTAAGTCCATTGGTTGGTTTCGTCTGATGGACCTAGCTCTCGAAATGACACGAAACTAATTTTTATATATTAGTTTAGTTTTTATGATTGTAAAAATATCCTTAAACATCAATTTTATCTAATATATTGAGAGCTTTGGCCAAAATCAATTGATGGAACAAGAGAACTCAGAATGAAGTGAAATCATGTTCCTTCTATGAGTTCATTTAGGTCTTATGTTTATATTCATGTCTTCAAATATCAATTTGATCTAATATATTAGGAATAGTGAATTTTTAAACATGAATTAATTTTTTTGACACATTTATATTAAAAAAATAACTGCTCTCGTTATATTAGATAAAATTGATATTTGAGGGCATTTAAATAATCAGGAGAATTAGAAAAAACATGTAAGAACTAGTTTTATGTCATTTTAATGTCTGTTTCAGTTGAAACTAGTTAATGAATCTAGAGACCTTAAAATGACCTAAAATATGTCTTATGTGTTAACTTAGTTCTTATGATTATAAAAATACCTTTAAACATTAATTTATATAATAATATATTGAGAGTATTAATTTTTTAAACATGAATTAGTAAAAGTCTGTTAAAAAAATAAAATCAATTTGATGGCTAACAAAGACACTAGATTAGGACAGCAACAGGGGTGAAAATAGAAGTGTGTACATGATATGATAATTTTAAAAATAAAATACATGATTTGATCATTTTAAAAATTCATCTACGCAAAAATAAAAACATAGAATAAATAAACAAGAGTTGAACTACGAGAGTTTAATTAGGATTTCTGATATATTCACTTGCAATTCTTTTTGTTTTTTCTAAGGAAAAACTACTCAAGGCCATCTTGGCCGGATAAATAAAAAAGAGATGACCTACAAACAGAGTTTAATTAGGATTTCTGAGATATATTCACTTGCAATTGTTTTTTTTAAGGACAAGCTACTCAAGGCCATGGTCCATGAGACTTAGACAAAAACAAAAACAAAAACAAAAAAAAAAAGCTTTTAATATTTTTTTTTTTAAAAAAAATCCTCACTTTTTCATTCGGATTTGACACCGATAATGCCAGGTTTAATTTTTCTTTAAAAAAATAAAATACTTTTTTTTTTTAAATATATTTTTTAATATTAAATTTAGTTTTATAACTTAAATTTTTATATTCAAAGTCTTGATAATAATTTTTTTTCCAATTGATAAAATTATTAAATTATTTAATTTTTTAAAAAATAAAGATTTTATTAATTTTAATTTTAAAAAATTTCTTTCTATTAAGTTTTGATTATTAATATTAATAAAAAATTTATCAAGTCCACTTTTTATATTGAATAAATTCTTTTATTTTTTAATTTTTATATCCAAATTCATATTCTTTACCTGACATATTTATATTCCAATAATAATAATAATAAATATAAGTTTCTATTATTTTATCAAAATAAAATTAATTAAAATTACAAAAATAATAAAATTAGATTTATGCCTTGTAGATTCAATTTGATGATGACTATTACCTACATAAATATAATAATAAATAAATAAATATTAAATTTTATTTGGATGGATTAATTTTAGTAGATAGTATTCATAAATAATTATTTCTGATCAATAGATAATCAAAAAATAAAAACACAATCACATGCCAAAGTTAAGCCGGCTGACATGTAAATACACTTCAATATCTTCCCATCAATAATATAAAAATTGAAAAGAATATATATAAAAAAAAAATAGATCCGCTACCTTAGCGGCCCCCTTAGTATCGGCCCTACGGATATGGAGAGAGGTTCATACAGGTACACAGACCATAAATGTATGGCGGGGTAAACCCTAAATCATCAGTTCCTAAGAATCAACTTCTGACCATTACGTCATAGATATCATACGTCCATCGTCTGTACTACGCTCTGGGGTTTGAAAAGAATATAAAAGAAGAGATGAAGAGCAGATATATAGCATATTACATACGGTCAACAATTAAAAAAAACTTTAGAAGTATAAGATGGATTTGAAATAAAAAAGCTACAGTAGACAAGGGAATAAGAAAAGACGAAAAATAAGAAGAAGAAAACACCCACTAAAAAACAACACGATCAAAGCCAACATTAATGAAATTAAAGAGTTTATGAAAATAAAAAATATATATATTTTAAAAGACTAGTGATCCGGTGGTAAGAATGGAGGATCCATTTTTTAAAGGGTCCCAGCCCAAGGGCGAATGGAGGATTGACCAATCGGATTATGGTCATGCTAAGCAGTTAAGCATGTCCGAGCGGAATCAGAGACAACCCAGCCAGGGGTTTGGGTTTCTGACGCCAAGGAGGGAGGACCGAATGGCCGAGCGGGGTGTCCGCCCGGCCAGGGACCGAACGACCGAGAGGGGGTGTCCGCTCAGCCAGGATCGGGGCGAGGGTACAACGGTTAGCCGAGCGCCTATTCGCTCGGTTCGGGATATGGGATGTCAACAAAGGCATGTCTGAGGATTAGGCCGTACACAAGATTGCACAATTAAAGATTCCGTCATCACATCGCGGAGAGGTTGACATAGTAGCGGTATGGTCTTATGAATGCCCTTCTGACAGACCCATACCTAGGTATGGTCAAAAGCAGGTGATTGCTTCGATTGGTGTCCCCAGACTCCTTCGAGAGATCTATATAAGGCATCCATTTCTTCACTGGAGGTACGCGGGTCCGAATCCTTGAAGTCACCTATTTGTTATTCCTCGCCTGACTTGAGCGTCGGAGGGCCGTCGCCGGAAAACCCCACCCGGCTCGGTTTTGTTGCAGGATTGCGGGAGCACGCGAGGAACCATCAGAGATCATCACATCCTCAGCGCCCGTTGACTTGCAGCTCTGACAGGATCAACTAGCATTATACTTTGAGTTGTATAGATAAAAAACCTCTAATTCATATTAAGGAGAAGAAAGAGCGAGCAAAAAGGATTATCCTAAGTCGGTCCTGATATACTTTCTCTTTTATTGTAGCCTTGTAGGATTTTTCATTCATGTGGTGATGTGGTTGGCTCTTAGAATATAGTATTTACTTTCTTGAAGTATTTGACTATTAATTAAATCCCTTTACTTTTGATAGTTCTAAATGTCATGTTTGTCTCAAAACTTAATGCTGTCTGACAATTATGCATCACTTTAAAAATGCAAGTCATCTACTTTGAATCAGTCGCAGAAAGTCATGGCATTTATTTTGTGTTTGATTCTCAATTTGAAAATTCTTATAAACATTTTAATATATATTTTTGAAATTCTGACTATTTGAAAGATGTAATGGTCCTCATCGTCTTCCGGTCAAATTCATATTTCCACACTGTCAATTCAATTAAGTGTAGTTTGGCTGAGTAGTTTCCATATAATATAACAATTATTTTGGAATATTAATAAGACAATGTTATTTGGTCATAATTTAACTAGTTAGAATGTACTTGGTAAGTTATCATCAAGAATATTTTAGTAATATCATAAATATATATTAATCACATGTATATTTTACAATTCAATTCTAGCTGGCTAGATTCTCGCCAAAGAAATTTACCGATATTAATAATAACACGAATAGCACAATCATCATTTATTACATATTTCACTTTCCAACGTGAATGCGTGATCAGCAAGCTGACCAGTGACTTCAGTTTTTAATTTCTTTTCCCACTTCTTGTTTAAATAAACAGGAAGTCAGTGGAAATGGTAATTTATTGCCATATGTCACTTTCTATTTTTATTGACATTGAAATGATCAGCAAGGAATTTAATTTTTTTTTCCTCATATCAATCTCTTTAAATATTTAATTTTGGCCACATCTTGTAGTATTCATGTCCCTTTAGATAATGTTCCCAATGCATGTGGTCATTGTGGTATATTCATTAAATTTCCCCGAATATAACATTTCACCTATACATAGAATGACGATTTTATCCTCGGGACATGGAGGTTAATATATGGGAGTTTGTATTAGAGGTCTTAGTTATCTGATTATCTCCTCTATTAACCATGAAACCGGAATGTTTCAACGTTTAAAGCATCTTTGCATACTTATTTTAATATATCATGTAGCCCTTGCTCATACTTATTTTAAGATGTCACGAAGTCCCAGAGCGTAGCATAGATAGTGGGCATATAATTTTTCTAGCTTAATTATTAAGAGGTAATTCACATGAACTGACGACATGAGGTTTACTCTACATATATCTAATATATATATGTACCTCCTTTTATATTCATAGGACTGATATTAGGATACCATTAATATAGGAATCTATATTTTTCAAAGATATCTTGTATCACCTATGAAAATCAAATTGTCCACGTATTCTCAATTTGAAAATTCTTGAAGGAACTTTTCTCTATATATTGCACAACTCTCATTAAATGTTTGATTATTCGTAGACTTTTTCGGGTCAAAGCATGTGTTCTCATGGATCTATTTGTGTTTAAGTGTAGTTTGGTTGACTAGTGTCCATATAATAATGGTTCCTAATATTTAATAATAACATGAATAGCACAATCATCAGCAAGCTGGCCACTAATTTGAGTTTTTATTTAATGCGGAATAAACAGGAAATCAGTCGAAATTGTACTTTTTATGTGAAATTTGTGGGTGAGAGTGATCGAAAATTTCAATATGAATAGTGTTTTTTTTTAAAATATGAGTATTTAACTCTTTGAATCAATTAATATCGAGATGACGGGTCCAAGGTGCGATCTGAGCATATAAAAATTTTAAAATTGTATTCCCATTTTTTATTTTACCGTCGTCCTTAAATCAATTCGATTGAAAAAATCTATCAATTGATTTTTTTTCGGTCGAATTGATTTTTGTATGTGTGTTCAAAAAATCCATCAACCATTTTTTTAATTAAAATTAGCTGATGGACTTAGAAATATCAAAATGATATGAAATCTGTCCTATGTGTTTATTTAATTATCCTAATTATAAAAATATAATAAAATATTAATTTAACCCAATGTATTAAGAGTAGTTATTTTTTAAACATAAATGTATCTAAAAACTTAATTTGTATTTAAAAAAATTACTCATGTCAAGTTGATGTTTAATAGTATTTTTATAATCAAAAAAGTTAGACGAACACATAGCAAATGATTTTATATTATTTCGGGGTCTCTAAGTCCATCAACCGGTTTCAGATAAAATCGATTGATCGACCTAGAGATCTCAAAATAATATGAAACTAGTTTCCATGTGTTCATCTAGTTCTCCTAATTGTAAAAATATATCACACATCAATTTGACCTCACATATTGAGAACAGTAATTTTTTAACATAAATTAATTTTTCAGACATATTCGTACTTAAAAAATCACTGGGTCAAATTGATGTTTGAGGGTATGTATTTAATCATAAGAGCTAGAAGAACTAATAGGATATGGTTTCATTTCATTCTGAGCTCTCTTGGTCCATCAACCGATTTTGACCGAATGAACTTAAATAAAATTTATTTAGGTTCATTTAACCATAGTTTTTTTAAAAAAAAATCAGTGTTCTATATTGCATCAAATTGATGTTTGATAGTATTTTTACAATCATTAAATTTAAACGAACACATAGGAACTAATTTTATATCATTCTGAAATCTCCAGCTCTATTTGTTGATTGATTTTTTTTTCAGTTGAATTGATTCGAGGACAAAAGTAAATTGAAAGGTGAATATACGATTTGAATTTTAACTTTTAGATAACATTATGCATGATTTAGATATTTTAAAAATTTATCTATTAGGCCGATAAAAATGTTGAAAATTTTTAATTGGATGTGAGAATAAATCGGAAAGCACGGTTGGTGACCAAAATGAGTAGGTTCAGTGACGGAAAGGATAAATTGCTTTTCCGTGTCTGGATTTGGTCTATTGCAGCGACAGGTCAATGCAAAAAAAGTCTACTCAAATGGCCGAGTCCGCCTGCATAAATCCGCCACCAGTTCCCCGCCTCGTCTCCTCGCTCTCTCCACCTCCGTCCCTCGCCTTGCAAAGAGGAGCGGCAGAGGCATGGGGAATTGCTTCGCCTCTTCTCCGAAGCGACAAGGCGATACCAGCTCGTTGAGGCCAGGTACTGCACCATACGATCAATCAATTCGATCGATCAAACAGAAAAGCTGCCTTTTTTCTTTGTTTCGTCTTTCGATATTGATGTTATAAGTTCATAGGTTTTCAAAACTAACCTGAATTTTCGAATTCAGGGCAGTCAACCTCGAAGATCAGCAGTGGCAGCGCCGCAACCGCCACCACTGGGAGTCTGTCCAACTTAAGTGGCAGCTTCTTTGGGCTGTCCCCAGTGAGCAATGCGAGCGCAGACGAGGCCTTCACGGAGGGTCGGATCCTGGAAGTCCCCAACCTGCGGGCGTTCACCTGCTCCGAGCTGCGGTGCGCGACGAGGAACTTTAAATTCGAGAATATCCTCGGCGAAGGCGGATTTGGGAGGGTCTACAAGGGCGTGGTGGAGGAGAAGACTCTGAATCCTTCCAAGAGTGGGACGGGGATTGTTGTGGCAGTGAAGAAATTAAACCCTGAGAGCATGCAAGGCCTGGAGGAGTGGCAGGTGACTCAAATTCTCAGCTCCATCTCTGCTTGCTTCTCTATCATCTGGCTAAATTAGTTCATCTGTCTCAAGATTTCCATGTTCCTGTATCTCCTCGTCGGACATGACATCCTCGTGAGATATATGATCTAATCCGTGGACACGAGAATCTTGAGACAGAGGATCTGATCTCCCATTTGGCAATTTTAATTTTACTTGTGATTGCAGTCGGAAGTAAATTTCCTAGGAAGGCTTTCTCATCCGAACCTTGTCAAGCTCATGGGTTACTGCTCGGAAGACAGGGAGCTTCTTCTTGTGTATGAGTACTTGCCTAGGGGCAGCTTGGAAAACCATCTCTTTAGAAGTGAGTGAGTTCTTATGAAAAGAAAGCAATAATCAATTAGCAACGGAATTAAGATAAAAGTAGGTTTTGTCTTTATCAAGAATAAGGTTGTTTAGTCATTGATAGACACGAATTCCAACAATCAGAATGGTAAAAGATATTCTTTTTCTATTTCTTAAAACAGACTGTTAGTATTTGAATTAATCTTATTAGTCATTGTTTGGAGCAGGAGGTGCTACTTTTGAGTCGCTTTCTTGGAATACAAGGCTAAAAATAGCCATTGGTGCAGCTCGAGGTCTTGCATTCTTGCATTCTTCAAAAAGGCAGGTCATCTACCGGGATTTCAAGGCTTCCAACATCCTCCTAGATGTGGTAGGGATAAGATTCATTTCGTTCCACAAGTTGATTCATTCTCCTCCATTTCAGCACTGCAATGATACGAGTGTGAATTCTTATCTATGGCACAGAACTATAACGCAAAGCTCTCCGACTTCGGTCTGGCGAAGTATGGGCCGATGGGTGGAGATTCACATGTCACTACAAGAGTCATGGGCACGAACGGCTATGCGGCTCCCGAGTATGTTGCGACCGGTGAGTGACTTTGTATCATTCACAGATCCCTACCTTCCTTGTTCACTTCATCTTCATGCTCCACTAAAAATCAAATTATTCTCTCAGTTTTCCATTGTTGTTTGTGGGGCTCTCACAGTGTGAAAAATATTTCTGCTAACTGATTCCAGGGCACCTATATGTGAAAAGTGATGTGTATGGGTTTGGAGTTGTCTTACTGGAGATGCTCACCGGGCAGAGGGCACTCGACTCCAACCGGCCAAGTGGGCAACACAAATTGGTGGATTGGGCAATGCCGATGTTGGGCGACCGAAGGAAGTTGGCACGACTGATGGATCACCGACTAGAGGGACAATACTCTTCCAAGGGCGCCTACCAAGCAACTCAATTGACGTTGAATTGCCTCGCCGGTGAACCGAAAAGCCGACCATCGATGAAGCAAGTTGTTGAGATGCTGGAGAACATTGAAGCCATGAAAACAAGGTCGAGAAATGTTTCTCCTCAATCCAAGGCCGGCAACCATGATCATGCACCCATGCATGGCAACTCGGCTCTTCATCTAGGGCATGAGACTCCCGCCCGCTGTGGTATGAAAACTGCCCGTCAAACTTGTAGAACAGCTACAGGATGACTCTAAAGAGAAATGGGCATGCTTGTATAAAGGTATTGCTATTTTTGCGTCTTGTGTTTGGAAATATGTTCTAGGGTATATAGGTTGAATAAATACTAATGATATATTATTGAATTGCTACTTCCACAACTTATGTCATTTCTTAAGTCTTACCAATCCAACTGGATCAGATTAAAAGAATGTAAAAGACCAATAAATTCGGGTTCAAGATCCACTACAGTGAGCCAAGGACAAAAACTTAAGCTTTTAGCCATAGTTTACATCACTATGAATCATCATAAAAAAAGGGATAATCAGTGTAAGATTGACTAGCAACTGGACGAAAATAGGAAAGAAACTTAGATAAAAGACAACTTTACATGTATGAATGGGTTATACCTTCTGAGATAGAAGCACCAGTAGCCCTTGAGGTCCTACTAATATTTCGTTCAAGAAACTAACCAATCCAAACCAGACGACCGGTGTGACGTCTACGCCTCCAAGAGGAGGTATCACCTTCCTTGTTACGCTAAGAAAAGGTTCCGTAGGGGCATATGCAACGACGAAAGGGAACTTCTTTACTGGGAGCTTGGGGTACCAAGACATGACAATCCTAATAATGAATAAGAACCCAAAGGCCGAGAGGAAGGGCCCTGTTATTGTGATGGCAAGTTTTGCTGTAGCAGGGTCGATGTCCGCTATGATTAACCGATGTATGTAGTCTGGCAAGACTTCATGTAGGTTATGGGGAACAATTTTTGATGAATCATATGGAATAGTTGAAGCAGTTGAGAGTGCTGAATTGCTGCTGCCGGGTATTGTGTCATTGAGTAGGCAGTGGGTGCTGAATCTGAAGACATTCTGATGCAGTTTGGCTTGTCTAGTTCCCCCGATGAGCACCTGTTCAGGTATCAGTGTCAGGGTTTTGAAAGTACAACTCAACGATAAATGATATGAATTTCAACTGTAATGAAAGACTAAAATGTAGAAGACAGCAAAGTTTAACATGGCTAAGGATGAAAGTTTCTTAATTTTCCATAAACAGCCTAGAAATTTGTCATTGCAAGAACAGAAAACTCTGTTTCACTGAATACCAATTGTAATCACAAAAGATATATGGAAAATTCTATGGATTTTTGACACTAGTTTCAGCTTAATATTAAAGCTAAAGCATATAAGCAACTTAATCAGAACTTTCAGACATTCTCTCATACAATAAGAAATGTTCTACTTATTGAAGGAGTATATGGAAATTACAAACACATATTTTGCAGATTCATCAAACAAAAAAGCCATCATTTTGAACTTAGTGCATATTATTTTCCTTGAATTGATGTTCCATACTGTCGAGCTAAATCCATACAATTCCAAGCAATTTTGATTCGAGGAAACGAGGGAAGAAAAGCGATGAATGCTGCACCCATTTTTAAAACATTTTACATTCAATCTACTAAACTGGCATTATCTGAAACTAAACTGCCTTGATCCAATCCAAAATTTTCGACAGAAATCCATCCCTATCCACAAAGGCAATCAACAACAGCCAGAAACATCAACTAACACTTTTTAACAATGCTTGAAGCAGAAAATCCTTACCCGACCGGAATTTCCATTAAAAATCCCTGCAAACAAGTAAATCTAATCAGTAACCTGAGCATAAGGAGAGCAAAAAACCAGAAAAAAAGAAGTTTGAATCGAAGACGAAGCGTGAGGAATCGACGTGGAGGGTTTCACCTGCGATTCTTCGGTGACCGCCAAAATCGAAGCGGCTAAGTGAGGCGGACGGAAGCGCCATGAACGCGGCGGGCGTGGAGGGAGGACGGACGGAGGATGGGCCGGTAGACGAAGCGGAAGCCCCCAAAAGCATCGGCAAAAATCAAGGGCTTCAGCCTACAGATAAGAAATATTTTCTAGCTCGCGTACCATTTATAGGAATTAAAGTTTATTATTTATTTTTAATCTTAATTAAGTTTAGTTATTTTTCATTTAAAATATTTAATTATTTAGCTTTGCAAGTGCTACATTTTTTTAATTTTTTAGGTTAATATTTAATTATTTTTTAGGCAAATAATATATGACCAAGAGGTCATAAATTCGAATCCTAAAAATAACCTCTTATAAAAGTAAAATAAAACTATAACCTTCTCCGAGACTTCACGTGACGAGAACTTTATATACCGGACTATTTTTTTCATATTTTATTATTTTTGACAAATATAAATATCATTAAATTTGTAAGCAAAACGTATCTGGATATTCATTAATTACTTTTAACATAAAATAAGTAATTTTAAATTTTAATACACACAACTGGAAACTCCCAAGCTCCAGACACAAAATACATTAATCCATTCTTGAAAGAATAAGGTATCTTGAGACAATACATACAGTCAACCGTCTCACAAATAACATAAATGCATAACCTAAATGTTGTTTTTGTTTCTGAGGATTTCAAACTTACAAACAAACATCACCCATTTTTTACAACGACACAAGCTGAAATCTTTGATGACACTCACATACTTGAAATAACACCACAAGAAAGAAAGCATGCATGAAGAACAAAGATCCTGTTCATGAGCTGAAGCAGCTACAGCCTTGCTTTGGTGTCTGCCCTGTGGCGCGATATTTTGCAGCAGCTTCTTGGGCCTTCAATAGCTCTTCACCGCGCTTGGCTTCAGCAGTTGCTCTCTGCTCTTCTGCTGCTTTGTGAATCATAGCAATTTTGTTTTTCATTTTCTCAGCATATTCTGCCTTCTTGTTCTCCAATTTTTCCTATGCATACAGTGTTGCAGCAAGTATAAACAACACTCATTACGAAATGAAATAAATTTCGAAAACTTTATGTATTGATTAACTACAGAAATTTTAAGCTTCCTAATATTACTAGGGTAAAGACTGTGATAGTAAGAAAGAGTTTCCCTTCCTAAAGATGCTTTACTTTTACCACCTACATGAAATTGCATACAACAGACTGGCATTCCATATCCTTCTTGCAAAGAATGACAAAATGATGTGTTGACTACATTCAGAGAAACCAGGTGAAATATGTATTCAGGAAAAGTAGAAATCTCCAGAAAGGCAACCAACTAATTGAGGAAGAACTCAGTTGGCTTAACTCAAGCATTTGTAAGAAATGACTTACACAAGTATATTGAGGTTCGAGATTCTAACAGTGAATGAATTTGGATACCATTGTGGATGGTATATCTCTGCCTTTTTTTTTCTTTTTTTTTTTAAACATTGTATCTGCCAACACTACTTTCTTTTGAACAAATTTATGTTAAAAAATGCCTTAAATTGAGACATTTATTCATTCTCTAGTTTAGGCATTGTCGCATCACACTGACTCTAACAGGAGTAAGAACACTCAAATGGCAAGGATAGAAAGCTTTTTACCTCGATCTTTTTCAGCTCTGCTTCATAATCTGCTTTCTTGGAGTTCTCCCATGAAGTTATAGCTGACAACTTCTTTTGAGATCTTTTTTGACATTTTTAATGAAGTCAGTTGTGAAGAACACAATAATTCTATAAGATTTCCTGAGAATAGATCAACTTTCCAGGTCTATTCAAGAGTTACAATTTGTATCAAGTATGTGATTTGAAAAACCCAACTTACAACAAACAAAGGGAAAGAGGTTCCAACATATCCCATACTCCTCAAAATATTATTGTTAAAATGTGAGCTAGAAACAAGCAATTAATCTTATTCCATCCAAGGTTTGTATGCAGGCTGTATGTGTCAAACAGCTACATAGCAAATAGGCAATCCATATTCAGGAAATACTAAAGATTACTTAAATTGATAAAAAATGCTTATGTATAACAGAGTATTACTCAAGCTCTGTATGAAACTATACAAGGTAAAAAAGAAAATTACAGCAATTTATATTAAAAATGAAGCACATATCGTTCATATAACATGCATAGACATAGGATGCCAACCAGATGTTCTCATGTTAAGTGGCCAAGAAGTGCAATTTTCTAAGTGAGAAATTCTCATCCAACAGTGCTTCACTCAATAAATATTTGCACTCCATTTCATGAGTCACTATCAATCGCACAGTTTAAAACCATCAGCCAAATAAAAAGGCTCCTGCATAATTTAACTGGAAATTTTAGAAACAACAACCAGCAAAGTCTTACTTATTTTCCGCTTTAGCTTTTTCACTCTCCTCCCATGCCTTGATCATAGACAATTTCTTGTCAGTCTCTACCTGTGCCAAAGCAATATCTGGACATACAAGGAAAAGGAGTTTCTAATCAAAATTCCTGGATGAAAAAGGAAAATAAACAAAAACAAAAGCGAAATTCACCTCTATCAATTGACTTTGGTACACTTTTTTCTTCCGCAGGGGGATCTGAACAAATAAATTAAAAAAATAAGCGATTTCATTTCAAGAAAGGTGCTAGATACCAAGTTGAAGTTGCTGCAGATTGGTAGTTGTTGCCAAAATAAAAAAGGTAATCCAAAAGAAAATTTATTACAAGCTTTATTATGAATCCGTCACAACTCAAAAGTTTAAAAGACCAACTGCTCGGAAATTATTCACCTTTTTATTAGTCCTAGGGCTGAACATCTAAAACCCTATATTATCGCTATTATCTATGATACTTTCCTGCTTCCATGAACTCAATCAACTAGATGGATGACAAAAACAAAAATTCAAAATAAATTATAGCCCAAAAGGACAAAATGACTCCTACTATCGAGCCAATCAGGGGAAAACAAACCACCACCACAACCAACTGTTAATAGACAAAAGAATCCACAACATAGCCTTTGATAACCAGAGACAGAGCTCTTACTCTCCACAACTACGACAGCTTTGGAATCGTCCGATTTCTCCTCCGCCGTCGGTGGCGGAGGTGGCGGAGGATCCGTCGAAACTTGCGCCTTCACCTCCTCATCGGCCATTCTCTCTCTCTCTCTCTCTCTCTCTCTCTCTCCTATCGCTGGCACGGAAACAACTCAACGGAGAAGATAAAATAGACCACAGTGAGCTCGCGCGGAGCCATCCACTTTCGACCCCATAGAAACTTCTCAACGGGACCGTATCCACCGTCCGAATAAATGATAACAAGATCTATCCGTTTGTTTACAAAGTCACTCACAGCGAGGCATTTCGTAAGTTAACGGACAGGTGGAGATCCATAGTACAACTGTCCTCCCTCATTTTTACTAAACTCTGTCACCTAGATTCCCATTGGTTCAAAATCTCTCCAGCGTGTGGACCCACCATTGCGTTGCCATACAAGGAACGGTATTTTTGTCGGCAACGCTGAAGGGTGCCGACATGTACCTTACCAATAATTCGGCAAACGGTGCGATGTCCTCGAGGACTTTCATTCTTATTATCAGGATCCTCCTCCGCAAAGATGTAGAAAGTGATTTAAAATTGATACTACGGTAGGATATCTAGATTGTCATCCAGACATCTACAATTCAAACCTCAGTTATGACTCATTTGTAATAATTTATTCTCCAAATAGGAGGCACAATCAAAGGATGCTCTGTGGAGCCTGGTTGGTCACCCCTAGGGGTGTAATCGAGCCGAATTGAGTCGAACTTTTGAATGTTTGAATTTGACTCGTTTATAATCGAGTCGAGTTTGAGCTTTATTTAACGAATATATTCATGGCTCACGAGCTTATTCGAGCTTATATCGAGCCTAACGAACTTAATAAATATAAATTATAAATTTAAATATTTATTAAAAACTAAGTTATATATTTAGAGAAAATTATAATATTCTTATTAAAATTTATAATTTTATTCTAATATATAAACCAACCAACCAACAACTAAGCCTTTTCCCACTAAGTGGAGTCGACTAATTTTATTCTAATAAATAAATTTAATATATTTGTCTATATGTAGAGTGTAAAATCTGTAAATTCAATATCAAAACTATTATTTTTTTATTTAAAAGTTGATTCATGAGTTTAACGAATATATTCACAAGCTAACGAGCAGAATATTGTGAAGCTTGAGTTTGATTTGTTTATCTTAACAAACCTCGTTAAATGAGCTTAAACGAGCTTTTATCAAATCGAGTTTCAAATAGTTAACGGGTAGCTTGATTTATTTATACCTTTAGTCAACGAGACTAACTAGGATTATTATTTTTTTTTAAAATAATTTAAATAATTTCACATGTGCCCCCATTAAAATTTTATAATGTAAGAGATTAATTTTGGATGAATATATATGATATACATTTTTAGAGATAAAAAATCTGACAATCTTTTAATTAATCACTCGACGATTGATTATAAATAGACTCAATTATTTATATCGTTTGAAGACGAATTATAAGGAAGTCTGCCCTGTGTATAATATAAAATATTTTAAATAATTAAAGTTCACTAAACCTAATAAAAAGTAATAAAATTAATTTAATTTAACAAATTAATTAATATGCGTCATTTAAATTGGGTTGAATTATATTATATTTTTACATGCTTTTTGCCAACTAAGAGCATTATTATGTTTTGATAAAATAGTCATTAAAATGAGAGAATTCTATAAATTTGCCAAGTTAATTAGGGATATTAGGACCTACATTCAATAATCACAATTAAAATTATTTAATTTGCTGTTAAGAATGTGATAATTGCATATTATCATTACATACATATACTTTTTATATTTGTTATTTTAAATTTTGCTAAATGCCCTTCTTAAACTGTTGTATAGTTTTAACCAAATAATAATAATAATTTAAATTAGCAAAAATATTTATCATAATCACTCCAACTTAATTAAGATTAACACAACAAATAAAGAAAGCCTATTTTTAAAAAATTAATATTATAATAAATGGTTTATTTGCATCTCTTTTAAAATTTTATTTTTTATTTAAGAAAATATTAAGGGGACATTGAGATTCTCCACGTTATGCTACTAAACAAGGTGGGGAACTTCTTACCGGGCATTGTCGGTAAGGCTTATCTGTCGACATCTGTTTTCTTCCCCAAATTGACAAAATAATATTATATTTTAAACATTTTTTTTATAAAAAAAAATCTCACTGATTCCTTTATGCCTAAACGTGAAAAGGTTAAAGATAGAATTTTCGGCAAATTAGTGAACTACCGGGTCAAGTTACCGAATATCTAAAATTACCGTGGCCTCGTAGCGGCCATGAATAAAATATGGAATGTTATATTTTAAGAATAAAATTTAGCATGTTTCAATATTTTTTTTTTCATATTTTAACCCTCTATATTAATAGCTAATAGTTATTGATAATTTATCTCTATATTAATTTAAGAACAGATTAATAAAAACACTAGAGTAAGCGAATTGCCTTTGACACACGAATATCTAAAATTACTAAGTCACGTGCCTAATTCTATTTTAAAATTACTAAGTCACATGCCTAATTCTATTTTTTTTTCCAATCAATCGATTGCTATGACAATAATGAAAAGGATTGAATTGATTGATACATTGTAGTAATTGATTAAAATTTTTTAATTTATACTTAAAAAATTATTACGGCTAATATTACATATGGAAATGATATTTAAGGATACAGATATAATTAAAAAATTATATCAATTCGAATTTTCTAGGTCCATCGGTCAATTTTAATAGAAAACGAACCAAAATCGACTGATAAATCTAAAAAATAATAATATATTCTATATACACGTTTAGTTCTCCTCCTCCAACTGAGCTATAGATGAAGAGCCTCTAATTTTTTTTTTTTTTTTTTTGTTAAGCTACCATATTCGTGGCTTTTATTTTTTTCTTTAAGTACCGTCATTCCACTTAAAGGTATTAAAAAAATAACCTTTTTACGAGATTGAAGGCCGAGCTTTCACGTGATTTTCCTCCCAAATTCTCCTATTTTCTCATTCTTCTCCCTCTTCCTTCCTCTTTCTTATTCCAAAGGCTAATAGCCGCCCGTGATTTATCTCCACCGTGTTGACCCTGGGATGGATTGATGGG
>JBBMJZ010000060.1:474351-487709 GCA_037833815.1 Zingiber zerumbet
AATCCACATATAACAATACTCAGGGATATAATTGAATCGAGCCGAACTGAACTCTTGATTGTTCGAATTAACTCGTTTATAATCGAGCCGATCTTGAGCTTTATTTAATGAATATATTCATGACTCATGAGTTTTTATTAAACTTAAACGAGCTTAATAAATATAAATTATAAATTTAAATATTTTATTTAAAAATTATATTATATATTTAAAGAAAATTATATTATTACTAAAATTTATAAAGTTATTATAATAAATAAATTTAATAAATTTATCTATATTTTTCTTAAGTAAAGTATAAAATTTATAAATTTAATATAAAAAATTATTATTTTTTTATTTAAAAGTTAATTCATGAACTAACGAGTCGAGTATTGTGAAACTTGAGATTGATTTATTTATCTTAACGAGCCTCATTAAACAAGCTTCGTTTTTATCGAATAGAAATTCGAATAGCTCACAAGCAGTTTGATTCATTTGCACCCCTAACGACACGCGACTCGGTTCATTTGTACCCCTAACAATACTTAAATAAGGATAAGAAGTCAGAAAATTTACAGGACAGTTTCATAATTTTTAAAGTCTTAGGGGTAAAATGGTCATGAAGTTATACGCATAAGTAACCTGTTGGCTGCTCTCTTGCTTTTTTCTTTGCGGGGGAGGGGCGGCGATCGGAGAGCTAGGGTTTTGAGCTGTTGTCCATCGGCTCATCGCCATGGCCAAATTTAATGTCGTGGTGAAGAATCGGCGGGCGAAGATTCAGGATTTGAAGCGGAATCTGCATGGGGATCCTAACACCAGGAAGCTGAAGGTGCAAAAGCCCCCCGTCTCCATCTCCGGCAAGCGCAAGCGAAAGATCTTCAAGAAATGGCGAAGGGTGATCTTTCGGATAACTCAAATCATACTAGTTTAGTTATTTTTATCCGCCTTCTATGTTCGCTTATGGCTCAATTTCGTTTTCGGTGGCCAGGACCAAAAGGAGGCGATGGAGAAGGGATTGATCACAATGGAGGACGTCGAGATGGCGGTGGCTGAGGGTAAGCAATTTACCTGATTAATGAATTCTTTTGATTCAGAAATTGATTCATCAAAGGTTATCACGAGTTTATACGAATCATGACATTGAATTAATTGTATTATGTTGATGTTTGTTAGTTTCGGTATGCCCATTTTGTGGGATTATGCCAAGTTGTTTATTGTTTCAAAATTTTTAAACTTCAGTGGAGCGATTGTAAGTTTCTTAGCGTTTTAATTTCGTTCTACTGATGAAACTTTCTTAAAGTATGCCCTGCTCGTCATTTATGACTGTATGAGCTCTTAGATGTAGTCTCGTTTTGTACTTTGTTAGGATCTTCTGAAGTTAAGAGGGAGAAGTCAAAGGCGAAATTCGAATTGAAGAAGAGTCCCAAGCTAAAACTCAAAGGATTAAGAGGCAAGGGTAAGTATTTATTTCAGACGTGATTTTAATTTGAATTGTTCTTCAAGTAATTTCGATCACTGTTTAATTGCCTACTACTGGAAGTACATTTGTATCCCCACCACAACCAGAACCAACCTTGAAGATCATTTTTTACTCTCTTTTTTTTTTCTTTTAATTTACCTTGGAAAACATGCTACGAGTTGTTTGCATTAAGGATACGTTCATGTGATCAAAATGTGAGTTTTAAGAACAGAAAATAATCTGTTGCTTATGTCTTGTAGGTAAAAGCAAGCAAAAACCACCCAACTCCCCATCGTTGTCTGCACCCGTCGACGCTATGGTTGAATGATTTGCTTCTGTGATCATGCTTAGTATTTTGCCATTATTTGCACACTTCTATGTTTCAGAACTTCTTGGTGTCTAGATGCCTAGGTGTTCATATTTGGCAGTAAAGTTTAAAAAGTAGTTTGTAGAGAGTGCCTCTGTCTCCTTATGAAGGATCAACTCATTTAAACTCAAGCATACTGTAGAACTATTTGAGCATTGAGGCTAATTGCGCTTTCGATTTATAGTTTCGCATTTTTGTTGTATGGATTCAATTATTTGTTATCTCAGAGTGGCAAATATAGTTTAGCATTTTTCTACCATGTTCGGTTTCAACAGCCATCCTAACCAATATAGTTACAGACCAAGCATAATTGAATATATAACATAGTTTTGGTGCAAGAATTTCAGGTCCAGCTATGAACAAGAGCAACACTACCAAACATGGTGAAATGCGGCAAGCTAGTTGCTAGTATTTAATTTTGTCCAAAGACTAAGGTTAATCGAATGGCGTATCGACTGACCGACTAAGGACGATGAGTTTATAAGCCATGATTGATAGCAGATTTAGTATTCTCAGGGAAATTGCTGCCTGTTGTAGGTATCCTCATGCACAAAAACAGGAGTTGCCTGGGTGGGTGCAACCTGTGGATACCCCATCACAATGCCACGGTTCTGCCGAGAGCTCCCAGTTTGTGCATTCTTTGATGAGAGAGCGACATAGTAAACTATACCTAGGGCGACACTTGTGAACGATGACACTGCCCCTCCTGCGAATACTCCAGGCTTAACAACGTAGCATTCACCATTATCAAAATACCTTCTTTCTAGAGTCCTTCGATCGTTTAAGGCAACACCAGTCAGCAAGAGAAGGAAAGCTAGTACAAAAGAAACCCTGCGTGACCACAACCAACAGAACACAGCTCAGAGATGATTAGAGAGGCAAATATGGAAGAGAGCAAAGACTATGGAACAGGATGATTGCTGAACAAGGAAAAAAAACTATCATTCAGTAGGTTAATGCCAGTCATTTTCAGGGTTTCAGTTGGCATAGATGACATGTAAAAGTCCACCAAATATTATTGGCAATTGTTTATTTTACAAGAGTACACAATAGAAGGAAAACCTAGCAAAATTCAGTAGAGGATCAGGTAATATAGGCATTATTTCCAAAAGATGGAGATGATACTCCAGAAAATATTCTAATCTATATTAGTTCTTAAAATATTTAATCTGAAGAAATAATTTGCAAAGTAGAAACTTACCAAGAAGTAATAAAGCATATCAATGCTACCATCCAGTTGTTGCCCGATGGATGAGGATGTTTTGTGCAGCAGATACATCCAGCTACGGTGTTGATTATCACCTGAGCCACTATAAGAGCAAATGCTGATAGTAGCCCTAGCGCTAACGCGGGGCTTTTAGGATATGTGCATCTAAATTGTCTAGTTTCTTCTACATCGGAA
Source organism: Zingiber zerumbet (assembly GCA_037833815.1). Lineage (NCBI taxonomy): Eukaryota > Viridiplantae > Streptophyta > Magnoliopsida > Zingiberales > Zingiberaceae > Zingiber > Zingiber zerumbet. Next base: position 477,562 of record JBBMJZ010000060.1, read on the forward strand.
GCCTGCAAAATCATGAATAGACTAAGTGTATAGACAGCTCAATGGATCATTATGTGCATGAAAGTTATAGAACATAAATTGGTTGTCTTTTGAACTTGTTTACTGCTGCAGCTTTTGGATATGGAATCTTGAAATAACTTCATTCTTAGTAACAACCAATTATTAGATTATGGAAGAAACTTGGAAGTTCACGAAATTTATATGCTACAAGAAAACTTCAAAATATGAATGGGCTTACAATTGCCCTCCACACGTGTTATCTGATGGGAGCCCTGCATCCACAAAGTCAATATATGCCTAGATGCTTAAAGTTTGCATCTTAAAACTTTTCCCTCATGTAAATGGAACTTTAACACCTATGCCATCTTAGCACCAAAATGACCAAAATCCAACCCTCACTTTGCATTGTTATCCGAAGTATATACTTTTTCCTATACACCTTTACGTCTCGTCTATCCTTTTGTCCTTACTTTCTCAACAGATCAAAGATGGCAATTTGTTTTACTCACCTTCAATCGCATAACTCATGCTTTCTATTGTATTGCTCTGTTTATCTCCTGATCATGTTAGGATTTTGATTGACACTTCACGAATTAGTAAGCCTTAATCATAGACAATCAATAAATTCTATAATCAGGCAAGATAAATGTACAAGGGAAATTTTAACTCACATAATTAAAAATGATTTACAAGATATGATTGAGATATAGTATTAGGGTATAGCATACCATAAAGTAGTATGAAGGGATAAGATGAATACTTGAGACTAACTCAACTTTCACAAGCATAAAAAAATAAAATTTGTAAAGCACCTTGAACTATTCCGTTAATATTCTCAAAAACACTAGATGCTCCATCCACCACGAAATACTTCAGTCTCAATCCTAACTTGAAGAAGAAGTTTCTCAGAAAGGAGTCTCTGGACTTTTGAGCACCAGTTCTTAATCTAAGCCAAATATGAACTTCAACAAAGCATTTAGTGTATTTTACCAAAAGAAGGATTTATGGTACGAGTTCCAGTTTGCACAAAATCAACAGATCGACTTGAACGAAGAAGAGTTAAGTGTATCTGGTAACCAACCTTCAGATAGATGCACAGACGCAACACCATAACGCTGGTGGAAGGCGAATGAACAAACGGGGGCAAGGTGAGGGTTGATAACACGACTAAGATAGGAGGAACAAGCACCAATCGACCGACCTAACACTCCGAGGAAGATCACAACAGGGCTAATTTGAAGACAACAAAGATGTTCTTATTTTGGTCTCAGCGAACTCCACCACAAAGCAACAAGTATCAACTCCATGTCAGAAGCTAGCGCTAGATCCAAGCGAGAAGGAACACAAACGACGGCGAACAATCTTTTTGATCAAGCGGAATAAAAATATAAAAGAATGAATCATCATAAGAAAAGAAAGACACAGGTGAGGGAATATGAACCGATCTTTTCCGGCCGACCTTAATCCTCGTGGCTTCGGCGGCGAAGGCGAGCGCGGCGGAGAGGAAACCTAGCAGGCCAACGGCGACACAGACGGCCACCACTTTCCTCTCCATGCCCGATTACCGCCCACCAAAACCCAGGGTTCTCCCTGGAGTCTAGATCTTCCCGGCGTGCGACGATCCGCGAGCAAGGAAACGAACGAACCGAGAGAAGCAAAGCGGCTTTGATTATTCTCTCCCGTGATCGGATTCGTACGCAGAGTGGTTGACTGTGATTGGAAAGCGAGCAAACGCACCAAACGAAGAAGAAAAGTGAGGAAAAAAAGAGCAAAGTTTCTCTCTCCTTTATTCTATTTTCTACTCATTAATAACAATTAAGAGGTAAAATTATTTTTTTTTTAAAAAAAAAAGGGTTAACATTTTAAATACATTTTAAAGATTTAATTTTTTTAAAAAAATCTTCTCTTTTTTTTAAAAAAGATAAAATTTGAATAAACTTTTTATCTAAAAAAATATCAATAAACCTTTTTTTTATATAATTAGGTATTACTCTTTGTCAATACTAAAATTCAAACTGAATGTTACCCTACTCATTTTTGAGAAGGATCAAATAAATCCGAAAGTATAGATGTTATGCTACTAATTTAGGGTGTAAATGAATTAATCTACTCGTGAGTTATTTGAATCTTGATTCGATAAAATTTCCCTTGAGCTCGTTTAATAACTCGTTAAGATAAATAAATCAAGTTTAAAATTCACAATACTCAGCTCGTTAACTCGTGAACAGGTTTATTAAACTCATGAATCAATTTTTAAATAAAAAATAATAATTTTAATATTAAATTTATTAATTTTACACACTGTTTATAAAAAATATGGATAAATATATTAAATTTATTTATTTGAATAAAATTTTAAATTTTAATAAAAATATTATAATTTTTTTTAAATATATAATTTAATTTTTAAGACAGAGAATTTATCCATCGTGGTTGCAAATAGTCAAAAGTGTGATCATGTAGTCTAAAATGTTGGTATTATACGTGGGACCATAATCTTGACTTTGAACATTTAATGGTCGTTCGAGAGGGAGACAAATCACAAGTCAAAGTCCACTCAATCTAATCGATAATTCAGAAGTTCATTTAATAATGATAGTTGACGGGGATAAAGGTGACCGATCCATTATCTTCGTGTATTCACATATCAACCAATCAATAAAAAAAGAGAAGCAAAATGATTGACAGATAGCATTTGGATTTGATTGAGATTTTCTTCAGCTGCTAAACTCGTCTCACTCAAATTGCTCAGTGTCTTGAGAAATAAAATTAGCTTCGCCCATTCAACCAATACAATACTTAAAAACTCATACAAAACAAGCTTGCAAGTGAGACATCTGTGTCTTTAACCAGATAGACAACTTCCTGTTTGCAGTTCCTATGCGATATTAATGAGTTCACCTTGAGACCTTTCTGAAAGCAAGTTGTTGGTGGATTCAGTGAAAGATACCAAGGATTTAGGATTCCAGTCTCAGTCTTCTGCGGAAATAAAATTTAAGAATAAGATGGTGATCTCAGAAATTTTAGAGCTACATGATTCCGAGACGAGACGAAACTCACCGTTCGGTGACCTGGAAGAGGTGTTGGTGAAGCCTGGTGAGGCCATGGGAAGCGAAATGGAAAGCTGGGTTGTGGAAAATGAGGTTGGGTGGTGGTTCGATCTATCTTCCTCAAGGTCTGGCCATGATTCTCTTGCATTGGGCCATTCATCGAAAAAAGGTCGGAGGAACTGAGTGTTGTGTTTCGCGGGTTCTGTCAAACTGAAATCCTTTTCAAACGATTGCTGCTGACACTGCTGTCCTGGCAGTGAGCGGAGAGTAACCTGCCCAAGTTCTCTTGCCGACTGAAGTTGAGCATTCGCATTCTGCAGAGTGGAGGAATCTTGGAATTTTGACTGCGGAAATATAGATGCCGGTGTCGAAAGGCGCCAGGAGTTATCTACTGCAAGGTGCCTTTCACTTTCAGAAGCTTCAGAAAAGAAACTATGCTCATCCACCTCAGCTTTAAATCCAGTGAAATACCTGCAGAATTCAGGCCATTACACACCATTTCAAATTCCCAACAATAAGCACTATAAATCTTTTACAGAACTTAAAGACAGAAGCACTAGATAAATAAAAGACAATGAAAATCCTATCAAACTTTAATATTCATCAAGAACATAAAAAGCCAAACATTGGAAGGAGCTTTGCGAAGAAATAACAAATGCAAAGCATAGCAATCAATTGTCTCTATTAAGAAAATGAAAACAGATGCATAAGCTCTATATGGATAAGAAAAGAACCTTTTGTTGTTGCTAATCAATTTACTGAGTAAAGCTAACACTTACAAGAGCATAGCAACCTCCATACAAGCAGATGACGCAAGAAAGTTAAAATAGCAAGTGAAAGATGCTATAAGAAAAAAGACTTCTTAAACTTCACATGATTAGAATAGTACCTCAAATTATCTAGTATGCTCCACTTCAATGATTGTAACGGAGATCAATCATTAGAAATCAGTGGAAAGTTCAGAACAGGACAAACATCAAAGCCATAATATTAGGAAACAATAATAACTCTGGCAAGTATTTCTTTAGAGAACCACCTATGAAAATGAGCTACTAAAATAAGGAATCTATTAACACACCAGACTCGGGTCAAGTGACAAAATCAAACATAGAGAAACAGTCTTGGCAAAGTATCAAATTAAGAGAAAATAGACAACCACACCCGGTAATCTATATCCATCCATAACCTAACCTTTGTGCTTGTTGTACTTGTAGAAGAATTTGAATTTTGTGCATGCTCGATGGACCTAACAAAAAAGTGCATAGGGCCTGAAGCGCATCTTCAAATTAAACCATGCTTTCTTTTACATGTACAGTTCTAGCTTTTAACCTATTCGATGAAACTGCACTGCACTGCTCTGCTACTTCAGTCCTTGGTGAGTAGGTTTTCTTCTTGATTCAGAGCTCATCGATGTGATATAAATAGAAACAGATATTGTTTTCAGCTTCTGACTAACGTACAAGAAAACACGGTTTCTAGATCCTGCTACCTTTCAAAGATAAAGGGAAAAAATAAAAGCAACAAGAGTTGGTAATTTGTTTGATCTAGAACAAACCTTGCAGCCCAAATTCCAAAACCCTAGTTTAGGGTTATCTAATATTGAATTTAGCATAGTGCTAATGGGATTCGAACTGATAAAAAGGAGGATAGAAATTTCTTCAATGTGGGTAAGTTAAGAAGACACAGAGATGTGTGTGAAAACTGTGGGACAAAAAATCGCTTGTGTAAAAGAGGATTTATTTTTCTTAGGGAGAACTCTGATGTTCATAGAGTACAAGAAGTTTCTCTGAATAAAGGGCACATCTAGGACATATTAAGCATTAAATTGGCAACTAATTTTTTCTCTGAACATGCACAACCCCCACAAAGGTTGTGCTAGAAAGAACAAGAATATTCTCTGAAGCTTCCATCAGTTCAAGAGAGAAAAGCTTCCAGTTCTTGCAGAACCAACAACAGACAGATTGCTTTGTTCAGTATACATTTTGATCGACATGGTCACAAATGGAAGGTATCATCCAAATTCATTGGTGAAGTTGTCACTACATTTATGTGGAATTTTGTAAACAAAATTTATAGCAGAATGGAACCATGTACTGCCAACAAATCCAAGATAAAACTTACCAAGAAACTGAACTAAAAATGAGCCTATCAAAAGCAGCAAGCCAACCTCACTCAAGCATGAGAATATTGTTATATCATCTAGCGAGCATAATTTACCACCTCAACGCTCTCATAGTGTAAAGGCAGATAACCATTTCAAAATGCAACTCGATATGTACCTATTGCTCAGGGTGGAGGTGTCCAAGGGTAGCTGAGATATGTTGGGGACACTGAGGCATGGACTACTACTATTGCTAGGACCAGCAGTTGAATGCAGGGCAATATTCTGGAAATTTCTAACTCCGCTGCCGCTGGCATTGTTACCGCAGGGAGAATGGGATGTGGAGGTCGATGAGGTTGTCTGTGTTGAGGACACAGTTTGTGATTCCACAGGCTTTCTTGAACGGTTACGGCCACGGTGCATGTGGCGCTCACAATACTTGGAGCCAGGGTATGCATCCTTGGAGCAACGCCACTTCTTTCCATCGGTCCGGCGACAACGCCCTGGTTCTGGATCTGGACTCTTCCCGTAGTAGGAATAGTAGCTCACTGAATTCAAAAAAGTAACTTTATACTATAAATTGCACTTGTAGCGGGAGAAGAAACAATAACGAAAAGTGATTTCTATATTATAATTGGCAGGTTGAACTGAAGCAAGATTCCACCTTAAAATATTCAGACCCAGTAGTTTGTTACTGACCAAAATGCCCAAGCAATTGGAAAGGAACCAAAATTTGCCAAAGTCTATAAAAAGGATCACATAGAAACTAAACAAGTATATCTGGAAATCATCTATGTGAGAAGGTATAAAGAACAACTGAAATCTTATATAATAAATGAGCACTAACAAGAGATTGGAGATTAAATAGTATTGAGAAATAACAATGCATAATAACCCCTAACATTACAAATACTAGAGTTTCCCAGAAAATGATGAAACAAGAAAGTCATCTTTGTTGCCCCAACAGAAAAATGGTGTCCTAGCTTTGGCTTAATTAACTCAGAAAATTGAAATGTAGCAGTATTAAAGTATAAGAAGCTTCAATATACAAAGAGCACAGTAAACAATGAATCAGAACCCAAAGTCTTACAGGAAACTATCAACATCAAAAATACCAACACCAGGTAAGGCATATATACGAATATGCTCGCAACTTTTATGAGAATAAAACTAAGCGAACTTGAAAGCGATTGCTCAAAGCATCTCGTCAATTGAGAGGCAAAACGATTATGAATCTAGGGTCAAAACACATACAAAAGATCCACTTTCTAAGCAACGCTCGGATCAAAAAATTAAACTTCAACAAATGGCATTCCTAAAGAGAAAGAAAAATGAAAGATTGGCACCGATCTCTTACTCGAAGACTGAAAATATCGTCCAGCCAAGGCCTCGTAGCTCCTCCGTATGGGAACGATGAGCTCCGGCGGCACGGGCGCTCCTGCTATTAGATACTTCAAGATCAGTGCCTGGTGCTCCAGCTCTTGCCACTGCGCCGCCGTGAAAGGCGGGCGGCCTCCTACCACCGCACAGAAGCTGTTCATCTGCCCCTCGAGCACAGCACAGGCCCAGAGGAAGGCGAGAAACAGACCGATTAAAGAAGCGAGAGGAAGAGGACGAACCGCCCCCTGAGTTCACTCATAGCTGATGGCGGAGCGAGTCGCCTCGCCCTCCGCCGGCGGCGAGTGGACCATGTAAAGCTTCGCCATCTGAGGATTCAGAGCGACAGAGGAGGAAAGCCTCGAAAGGTGCGGTGGAGAGAGAGAGAGAGAGAGAGAGAGGGGACGGTGGCAGTGTTCTGTACTGTACTCAGATGGGAGAGCGGGCCGGGGGTGAAGCCTGTAAATTGGCCAACTACAAGGGGCAAAATGAACTTATCCAAACCTGGGCCGTACAACATCATTCAAATTGGGACGCTCTCTTTGGGCTGAAAAGGCCGCACCGCTTTTAGCTAAAAAAAATTAAAAAAAAATCAAAATAAAAAACAGTCTTTTAATATTTTAAAAAATAAAGTTATTCTTGTAATAATAACTGACCATGTACGACATGTATTATATGGCATTGAACCGTCTAATGTCTAGTGCATGCACAATGAAGTCTGAGTTTAAATCTCGATAAAATTGATATAAAATACCTCACTTATGTGCTAGTTACTATTCCAAAGACTAATAGTCTGGCTAATAATTATCCATAATTTATCTTACAGATTGACAAAAACACTGGTGACAAATATATCCATCTTTTATCACAATATAACATCGAACCAATCCGATGATAAAGCCGTAGAAATTTTGGATGATTAGAATACGTGGGAACACACAGACAGACAAGACAGAAATCTTGACCAACGTAACGTAATTAATTTCCAAGTTGGGATCAGTTTGACTTATTTTTAGATTCCATGTCGTTGATTTCTTCAGATGTCAGCAAATCATGGTCCACGCCAGCTCTCTCGTGTTCTCCACCCTCATGTGGTCATGGATCATGGCTTCACATTATTTATGATTTTTTTAATAAATGCTAATTTATTGACTTTAAATTACAAATTAGATTTGAAAATTATCTCTCTTTTTTTCATCGCAAATGTAATAAATAAAATTAGAAAATTAGCAACGGATAATGGCATTGAGGTAATATAAGCCCGAAGACAAGCCCGTCTATGCGCCCTCCTCCGGCGTGGTACTGCTATAAATTCAAGGCTAAACGGATCGCCGATGCAGCCCGTAGCTTTCGCTCGACGCCGATGAGATAGAAAAGGCAGGAGGGGAAGATAAAGGCGTTAAATCAGTGGGTGTATTATGATGCTCGGAGGTGGCGGCGGTGATGACCCCTTCGGCTGCCGGATGGCGATGCTGGCGGTCGGATTCCCGCCTAATCCGCCGGCGGCGGAGATGCTCAGCACGAGCGGTGGAGGGGAGAGAAGGATGAGTTATCCGACGAGGGGGAAGGAGGAGAGGGTTCTGCAATGGAGTCAGCAGGAGACGAGGGATTTGATCGCCGTCAGGGCGAAGCTGGAGCAGGGCTTCCCGGCGGCGCGAGGAAACAAGACGCTGTGGGAGGCGGTGGCCGCCGCGATGAGGGAGCGAGGGTACTTTAGAACGCCGGATCAGTGCAAGTGCAAGTGGAAGAACCTCACCAATCGCTACAAGGTCTGGCCTTCTTCTTCCTCTTCCCTTTTCCCCCCTTTTGACTCTCTTTGGGATCTCGATTGGATTTCGGAAGCTAGGGTTTTGAATTATAACTAAATTGTTTAATCTCTCCTTCTTATTGCTTGTCATCTTCGCCTGGTTTGAATCTGATTGCATTTCTTCAGGTATGTTGTGGTGATCCGATCCCACGGATTGCTTTATCATCATAAAAATTAGATTTTGAAAGGGCTCGATTTTGGCAGATTGTTCGTCGAAAATTTAGGGCTAGACATTATTTGCAAACTGAAGATCTATTTTACCTCAGTTTTGAATTCTTGAATTGGTTTTTGTTCTCAGACAGCTAATCCCGAGGCCCGTCGTCAGCAATGCCCTTTCTACGACGAGCTACATGCCGTGTTCGCGGAGCAGGCCAAGAACACGCGGCGGCTCCTCGACGAGTCTGAGTCCGGCGCCTCCCAATCAAACAAGAAACTCAAGAAGGTCACAGGAGAGCGATTCCTCGACGAATTATCCGGCGAGGGCGAAAACGAAAACAGCAGCGACGGCGAACGCCTTCCGAAGAGCAAAAGGAAGAAGTCCGGAAGCAGAGCGGCAGCCCGGAGGCCGCTGGATAACGCCGGAGCGGCCGGCCTCGAGGAGGTCCTTCGGGAGCTGCTGCAGCAGCAGCGTCGGCTGGATGCGGAGTGGGTGGCGGCGGCCAAGCGGCGGGCGGAGGAGAGGCGGGCGATGGAGCAGGAGTTGCGGGAGGCGATAGGGAGGCTAGAGAGGGAGCGGGTGATGATGGAGACGGCGCAGCGGGAGCGGGAGGAGCAGAGAAGGGCGAGGGAGGAGAGTCGGGCGGAGAAGCGGGAGGCATTGCTCGCTTCTCTGCTCGATAAGCTCGTCAAGGACGACGATTGATCGGCAAAAAGTTGACTAATTTTAAAAATACGACCAAAGTTATCTTTAAATTTCGTAAGCAATCTTTACAACTTTTAATGTGCAGAAAATTATGTATAATTCTAGCAAAACGTGATTACGGATCTAGATACGACCAGGGGATCATGGTCCCACGAAAGCGGAGAAAAAGTTTAGGTATCAGTCGTCGGCAGATTGATTACACGCTACCTCGACAGATCGATTACACGCTACGGCTACCCTCGACGTTGACTTCGTGAAGCAAGTCACCGTACGGTTGGGAAACATATTAATCCGGCATTCTAAATGTAAATCTGGCCTCCAAATTTATCATCCTAGTCAAATATTTCTTACAGTATATCTCTAAATTATACGAAGAATTGTTTTCTAAAAACATGTGTCCGTAAAAATTAATCGTTTGTTAATCGCTTATCCTATTATAAGAAGGTTGTCATCTTCCAATTAATTGGGCACTCCGTTAGAAAAAAAACTTATGTATAATTGAATTAACAGGAACAACTGACCAGTAAATTACTTTTCCCACCCCCTCTCACAACACACCCCCTTCTCTCTCCCTATTAAATGACATTTTTACCCCTCTTCTTTAAAATAACAAGTTATTTTATTTTTTTCTAATTTTATTTACTTTCTTTAGTTTTATTTTTTCAATTTTATTTACTTCCTTAGTTTTGTTTTTTAAAATAAATTTTGTTTATTATGTTTTTCATCAATTTTTTTTATCCATATTTTACTTTCACATTTTTTATAAATAATAACCCCTAAAATCATCTACTATTAAAAAAATAAAGATTATAAGATATCGAATCCTCTATCCCAATATCACATATTCCCGTGTCCCACTCATTGCCCCTAGCCCATCATCGGCAGCACCGCCGGCGGCCTCCGATCGCCGCCTCAATTAAGGGGGCGTTTGGTTAAATGATAGGAATGATA
>JBBMJZ010000060.1:581192-595889 GCA_037833815.1 Zingiber zerumbet
CCCTCTAACCGATGTCAAAGGTCCCAACAATTGATATCAAAGCAAAAAGCGCTCTTGAAGGACCAACCGCCGGAAGGAGCAAGTGTTAGAGGAAGAAGATGGAGTTGTAAGGACCACTAGGATGGATATATCCGAATCCCACCTCCATACGATTGAGATGATTTCAAGTATTGGAGGAAGTGATTGGAGACGTGGTTCCAAATGGATTGGGACCATTGGACCGCGTTGGAAGCTCCTTTCGAAGTTCCAAGGGACATGAAGGGGAAGGGTTTCCGACCTCGATACTGGACCAAGAAGCAAAGGGAGCAATCGAAGATGGATATGGAGGTAATTAGAATCGTGTTGAATTTATTACCTTCTAATATTGTGTCGCGTGTAGGTGAGTACAAGTGTACTCATGAGCTATGGAGCAAAGTGATTGCTCTTCATGAAAACCCTACACAAGAACGAGAAGTGGAGCCCAAGAAGAAGGGCTCATTGGTCCAAAAGGAGGAGAAGGACCAATCGGATGTAAAGACAAGCTCAACATCCGAAGAGGGAGAAAAAGTGGAACCGTCCACATCTTCAAGTGAAGTAGAAGAGCAATCCAAGAGTAAGGAGATCTTGAAAGCTCAAATTCAACCCTCAACCTCTACCGAGAAGAGCACTAAATCCCACATCAAGTGTTTTGAGTGCGGGGAGATGGGACGCTACAAGAACAGGTGTCTATCGCTCAAGAAGGTAAAGGGGGTAAACCCTAAACCTAGTAAAGTTTTTTTGAAGACTAACGTGGGTTGTAGGGATAGTGCTATGGAGAAGAGGCACATTCGATACTTTACATGTGGTGAGTGGAGACACTAGTATAAAAAATGCCCAAGGAAGGGAGAGCTCATGAAAATGGAGCAATTGAAGCAATGGAGGAGGATGAAACCATGTGGATGCTCATGCCAAGGGGGAGCTCCAATGGTAGGTAGGAAGGTATACCCTAACTTAAACTTTAATTCAGATATTAATTCAAGTTCTCGGAATATGCATGCTAGAAATAATGTAAATTATTTACCCATGCATAATTATGGATTTAGGTATAATAATAGGAATTGAGTTAACATGGTTGATAACTCTAGGAAGTCGAAACTAAAGGTTAGACCTAACAAGAATCAAACTACCATGTCTGAGGAGAGGAAGGTAGTGAAGGATCTAGGCAATAATCCCAATACGAGAGACACATGCCTATAAAGGTGGGTAGGTCTAGAAGTGTCCAAGGTGGACAAGTGGATTCTAGGGTTAGAAACATAGAATTGGAAAATCAAGCTTTGAGGGAAAAACTTGATAGGGTAGAAAAAATCCTAGGTAGATTCATTAATGGATCTAAAGGGCTTGATAGGATATTGGGTAGTCAAAGACCCAATAGTGATAGATCCGGTTTGGGATACCAGTCTTCATCAAGCAAGGGTAAGAGGAAGTTACCCATGGAACACTTTGACAGGTATGTCATAGTAGAGTCCCCTAAGGCCAAAAGAATGTCACATGCAATGATTGCAAGTGCAAGTGGCAAGGAGAATCCTCCAAGGCTAGAGAAAAGTCATATGCTAGGGTGGCATATGATTATAACAAGAAAAGGTCAAGAAATGACAAGGAAAAGTCATTTAAAGATAAGAAGAAATTAACCAAGGACAAGGCATCTAAGGTTAAAAAAAGTCAGGTTTGTAGGCCAAGTGTCACTCGAGGTGTACCGATGTGGCCTAGCCATAGTGGATGAGTCACCTAGGGAGGTGGCTAAGGTTAAGAACTCTAGGGGAAACTCAAAGTCTTTTCAAGACCCATGGTCAATAGATCTCATACGGACCGTGCTTGGGATTATAGACAAGTCATCGAATGTGCCAAAGGGTTTAAAAACGAACTTAAGTCTCAAATCCAAGGAATTGACACAATTAAATTAAGTTTCATGCATGAAAATATGAATTGGGTTCATATTGCATGAAAATTGATTTTTGATGTATAGATACCATAGAAACTAATGCTAGGGATGCATTATGGTTTGGTATGGACAGATACATCAAGAGGAAGCCAAAACTAGGACTTGAGGTCAAAATTCAATTTAACAATTTAGTTACTTTTGAGTTTTGTATCAATCTTCGGATCTGAGACATGTACATTTTTAAATGTATTTTTCCCAAATTGACACTGATAAAACAGACCTCTCCACAAAATTTGAAAATTTTTGGAGATCTGTGAAATTTTTGATCCATTTCTGAAAGTTAGTTCAGAATGTTATTTGGGGCTAAAATAGGTTGCCGGCTCAGATACCAGTCAACTAATAACAATGTTTTTCAGAATGGTTCTGTGAAGTTATTTCGATGAGATTAGTCAAATGGGGAATATAGCAGTTGATACAGGCTGAAACTGTTTTTCAGCAATTTGATATTTAATCTTTAGGGGATTAATACATGATAATTATGATCTTTAGAGGTTAAAGAGTCACGTAATTGGAATATTGTTGGAGCTCTTTTGATGATTGGCAAAGGGGGAGAAGTGTTAAGTTTAAATGGAAAACCTACACACCTTGAAAGAAATTCTAGCTCAAGAGGGAGCTTGGGTGAAGGAGGAGCGATTGCTCATTTATTGGCAAAGGGAGAGAAGTTTACCTTTATGGAAAATCCTAGCTCAAGGGGGAGCTTAGGTGAAGGGAGAGTCTAGGGTTAGGTTTCATGACTCATGCATGTATATATTACATGTCTATTTGTATTGTTATTGCATTTATATTTCCCTAACTTAAACGGGTTGTCAAGCATCAAAAGGGGGAGATTGTTGAAGCAATCTAGGTGCCCTAAGTTTTGATGTTTGGGCAAAAGTTTAAGTTAGGTTTATTTTTGTATTTGATGTGCCTTTGAGTGTGTAGGTACAGAAAAGTCCAAGTGGGATCTTAGCAATGGTGAAAGTCTAAGTCTTAGCGATGTAAGTTCAAGCATGTAGTCTTGGCAACGTAAGTCCAAGTGTGACTTGGTAAGGTTGAAATCCCGAAGGTGAGGAGTCTTTTGCCAATGGAAGACCCGACAACAAGGACAAGGCCGATAGAAGCTCCAAAAGGCAAGGCGTGAAGGATGGGGAAGCATCCGAGGGACGCGAAGCTAATGGAGGAGGCTAAAAGGCAAGGTCAAGGTTGTGCGGGCAAGAACAAGTGTTGAGAGATTGTCTCAGGGTAAAATCCTAGGTTTAGGGTTTACCAGTTGACTAATGTAACCAGTCAACTGGTAGTTGGACTGGGGGAGAACAGAATGCTTCTATTCTCTCAATCGAAGTGAACCAGTCGACTAGTCCTAGCACCAGTCAACTGGTATCAAGCTGTTGGGTTATAACGGTCGAATTCCACATAGGACCAGTTGACTGGTGGTGTGACCAGTCAACTGATAACGTCAGGAATAACAAGTTGTTCCTCCCGAGTTTTATTTAAGAGAGTTCGGGGTGAGTAGCTTAGATTGACGAAATTAAAGATGGTTAACCCCTAATTAGAGTCTCCCAAGCCCTCAAGTGCAATCCAAGGGTGATCGAGTTTGTGGTGAGGTTTCTCCACCGAGAAAAAGGATTGTGCTAGCCTGAATTTGTCAGGGAATCATCCACCGACGGATAGAGATCGTCCACCTTACAGACAACCATGAAGTAGGAGCATCATGTCTGAACCACATTAAACGAAACATGTCATTAGGTTTTGTTCTTGTTTATTGTCTTCTAGGGTTATCTTTCGTTTTACATGTGTTATTTTGTATTTTCGTTGCGGTAAGAAGCAAACGTAGAGAGTGACCATCTATTCACCCTCCTTTAGCCGGTGTCAAAGGTCTCAAACAGATAGTGAAAACCTGTTTCAAATCATTATCACCCTGACACAAGAATGCTTACAGCGAAATTTGTGTAAGAAACCATATTACTAGCTAGGTAAATATGCATACAAATAAAATTTGTAGTTATGTGTGTGATTGAGAGAGAGCATTTACATAGATTCACTCTCAGTTTGGTAAATATCAACTCATATAATTTAAATCTGTTACAATTAAAGGTGTGAGGGGTAGAGGGAGACCATAGAAAACACAGGTCAATATAATAAAATATGAAAATAATCGAAGAAAACACTAGTCAATTGAAAATAATATTCATACAGTTGAACCCTAAATAATTGAGACAAGAACAGCTTGACCATGTTAGTTTAACAAGAGCTGCATATCCATCTCATAAAAGGGACAATTTCATCCAGTAGAGGATGCAGAGCAAAAGATTCTTCACCTTGAATAGTATGAAAATATTTCAAAGTGGCATATATTGGATAATAGGGTTGCAAAGAAGTGAATTTAATATGATAAATGGCCAGAGGGTTGGAGCCAAAGACCAAAAAAAGACTTCATTATAAACAATGAAACCATGTTTGAATTTCCCTTGATTTAATTAAAGAAATTCATAAAAGCTTCCAATGTTCAAAAAAACATCCATTTAGGCAACCCAACCTAAGACTTAAGTGGCTCATCCAACCATGTAAATAAATACATAAGATTTTTGAAAAAGCAACAACAAACTTACTGAAAGTTGAACTGAGAACATGAGAATAACAATAAAGTAGTAAATTGGCTTCCAGAGGAAACATATAAACATGCAACAACTCAAACAGCACAGATACACAGTTTCATTTTCAAGAAAACATGAAGGCTTGTGTAGGAAAAAAAATACCTTTATATCCTGGTAAAGCTGGGAAATCTTCATTTTGTATGCTAAATTCTTGATTTTGCTGGACAATGGAGTTGACACCAACTCCTTGCTTACGTGTTGCACCTAAGCATTCACAAATGGTTGATGTTGCATTTAAAGAAAATTTGAGAAAAACAATTAAGTAAACAAGTCATATCCAAATACCCAGTTGCCCTTGTTGACTTCCAGCTGAGCTTGGCCTTGCAGATAATTGAGGGAAATCATTCATATCAAAAGGAGAACTATCAGCAGCATTAACATCATTCAACATTCCCATAGAGCTTAATGGATTGTTCCCACCTTGATTCTGAGATAGTGATCCTCCAGATGTAGGATATGAGTTACCAAGCATGCCAATCATTTGCGGATTAGCTAAACCATTAAAATGGAACAATCTCAGTTTATTTTCTTAATAAATAACTTCAATAAAAATGAATAGATGCCTCCATAAGACGAAAGCACAAATATATGTACACATACAAATCAAATAGAATTTGAGATTCCAGGCAAAATGATTGCATCTGCAGGAGTATAGCTGAAATGTAGAATTTGAACTAGAGTACCAAAATTTACATATGATAGACACAGGAAACTAGAATATATGGATTGTAGTTACAGTAAATTTCATAGTGGCTAAAACTTGTATGCAAAAAGCCTAATTTTGCGAGTTCAGTGTTCTTGGTACAAAACATCACACAGGAAGCAATAAGCCTAATTGCAAGCAAATTTGCACAGAAGCATATAAATAGAACGTGTGCCAAATAAAGTTTCTAGATTATGCAAATAGGAGATCTTTAAAAAAAATAAATAATAAAGAAAGCTACCCTGTTGGAGCATGCCACTGATTAGTCTGTTGGGTCCTTGTACATTGAGACTTCCTGATCCGCTATTCGTAGATAAGTTTACACGCGAGGCTAAACCAGGTACTGATAGTCCTCCAGAGCTAATGTTTCTTCCCATGTTACCACCACCAATGATGTTCCCCATAGAACTTGCAAGTCTTGGGCCAACATTACCCAAAACGGGAGATACACCCAAACCTGGAACAGAACTACGGTTGACAGTAGCCGAATTTGGAGAAATGCCAGAAATAGACCCAACTCCATTCATATTACTATTACCAAAAGAATGATTTCCAACATTAATACCCCCTCTATTTGTAACACCAGAGCCATGAGTCATCTGCATGAAAAAAAAATAATAACAAGAAAAAACTCAAATTCCAGAAAACAATTAATGCAAAAGACAATAGCTCAGAGAGTCATATTTTAATATTTAACTACAAGAACCAAACACAGCTAAACAGGCACCAATGCCACATCACACATTCAAGAGAACATACAAATCATATGGTGCAGTTGAGGCCATGTGGGATTAAACATCACTTACTGCTCTAGCTAATTGCCCACCCTTTACCAACTGTGATTTCTAATCAGTCAAAAAAATGCTCATACTGCACAAGCTTCTTCCAAAACATGATGTGACAAAAAAACACATAGCTAAGCAGATATTAACACCTGAACATGTTCAAAAGACCATCTGATCCAGTGAACTGATGTACAATTAAACTGGGATCAAACCTGAGTCAATGCAACCAAAATATTGTTTGATGCAAACCGCCCACTAGGGATGTTTCCCCCTGGTTGTTGAACACCTCCTGAAGGGACACCACCCATAGCTGCATTTCTTGATGCAAGTGAACCAGGCATGTTTGGTAGATTGTAGCTTCCATGAATGTTATGCAATCCCTGCAGAGCACCTATTTTTGTGCAAACAGTTAAGAAAAATCCACAGGTATATGTTCAACAAAGTTTAAAGTGAGAATGTCTAACCAGAAGGATGAAATCCAGGCGTTGTAGCAGCCTGGCCAGAAAATGATGTAGCATAGGGTCTGCCTGATGAGTCAAGATTTGATGTTGAACCATTAAGCGTTGACTGTCACCAAAAGGTTCAGCATTTTTATCAAGAAAAATAAGACAAATCAAAACACTATCATAAGCCAGGTTTAAACTAGGTATGGGAAAAGGCAAGACCATGTCATGTTATCATATAATAATGCTTTATCTGAACATTTGCAATTACCAAAAAATATTTAGCTCCAACAAGTGAAATCATCTCCAATTGTATCATATTTTTTTCCACAATAAAGATGATGTTTCTCCATTTCTAGGAAGTGAGTTGAAGCATAAATAAATAAGGGACAGAATTTATGTAGCAATAATATAATGAGAACCATGTTTGTAAGGTTTGTATTCATATCTGTACAAACGGTCAAAAAAATAAAGTTTTGATCTTATCACTTTAAAAGGAATCAAATGAAAAGATTCAAAAAAACAAAGATAAAATGAAATAAAATTATTTAAAGTATGAGATATCAAAAAAAAATTGATGGGGAGTCTTGGCGCAACGGTAAAGTTATTGCTTTGTGACCAAAAGGTCACGGGTTCGAATCCTGGAAACAGCCTATTGCAAAAAAAAAAGCAGGGTAAGGCTGCGTAAAATGGATCCTTCCCCGGGACCTCGCATAGGTTGAGCTTCATGCACCGGGCTGCCCTTATGAGATAACAAAAATGTTCAATTGTAGCAAAAGGTGATTATGCTCACCCCAGGCGTCCCCTTACAGCCCGTCCTCAGGTTATGTGAAGGGAGGTAAATTACGAGGTCAACTTATAGCCAACCGCCAAGTTGGCTAGGAGTGAGAGGGGTTTTTTTCCCCGAGAGCATGTGCCCGCAGGGAATTGATCTCTTACCCCATTATAGCAAGTCTGTCACCCTCTATCTAACTGGGCATAAGAAATGATACACATTATGCATCATCAATATCAAGAACATTAGACCGGCACATTAAGGAAAATAAAATCAGTAAATCATTTTATCATAGTTGGAGGAATTTCTTCAAAATATCAAGATCTATTTTTTATTACTCAATACAATCTCAATGAGTTTTCATTTTTCACTTGTCAAGGTTTTATCGGACACAAACTCAACATCATCGGATCCAAACTCAAGGTTACATTTCAGTTTTTTTAATTGAGCTTTAAATTTAAAAGTCCAAACTAACACAAATCATGAAAACCCTACACTATTTACGCGGTGCCTAGACGATTCGACCGATTAGTCGGGGCCTAGGGCCGCTTAATCCCGCCTAGGCACCATGGCCGCCTAGGCCGGCTGACTAGCATGTTTTCAGTACGGTTGGCGAGCGCCTAGCGCCTAGGCGACCATCTAGGCCAATTTTTAGAACACTGCTTGTCACTGTAGAACTTTTCTGTTAGGATCCCACCTTTGTGATCAAATTAATAAAATTTCATAGTATTATAAAAATTATATTGATAATATGATATACAATCATTAACAAGTAATGCATAATTAGCAATAATTTTCGTATGAGAACATTAATAATTTTATAAATATTATTAAATGCATTGATGGTATCACATTATTAAATTAATTGGATATCATGATTAATGTTAATATATTAAGTTGCATGTTCTCGCCTCATAGTTCACTGTCAACTGTCTCATGCTTTCAACTCACAAAATCAATAATCTCCACACTCCATCATTCTTACATTATGCATGCAAAAACACTACCTCGCATAGAAGCGTGTGCTCCTCCCATGTATAAACCCAATGTGTTATTCTTTCTCATCGTTAAATGGTAAGCTCTCTCTACCCTTTCTCCCTTTCATGTCTGATTACTTTCCCTTTTTCATTTTTGTGTTCCAATTTTTTAAAATTGGTACCTAAGTTGGAATTATTGAATCAAGCAAAAAATGTTGGCAAAAGCCTTGACTTATTGTGTAAGAAATCAATTAATTAATCCAATACTCACTTGATTTCAGTCAATATTTGAGATCTAAGCTGTGGGTGTTGTTTTCCTATGGTATTCAATATATCTTAAAGGCATCTCTCTGTATGCCTTATTTCTTAAAATATATCCAGTCAGTAAAGGTCAATGTTGATCCATCTAGAGTGAGAGATTTTGACAACCATGATCAGGAAGTGTTCTGGAAATTGGTGAAAATTTCCTAACTAACTAGGAAGAATAGTATTCAAACAAAACAATGACTGTGAGGACTTTGATAGAAAACCTAGATTAGATATCATTTGTCAGTACAAACTAGCTTATTCAATCATGGTACATATTAAGTTCCTGAAACCATGTAAAATCCATAAAATAGGCAATCACAATGATTACTATAGAATTAACACAGATATTAAATAGTCTAATAAAACAACCCAAAAGAAACTGATCATTCTGCAATTTGGACTCCAAGAGTACAATGATATATCAAAGCTTGAAGATAAGTTTGAGAGGCTGGTAAAATTTTGCACGGTTGCAAACAGCAGATAATTTGACACACACAGAAAGACTAATGCATATGACACTTAATACATGTACATCTCTTCAAGTTCCAAAGTTTAAGTTCTGTTAACGTTTGCGATGCATGCTCATAAAACAACATAGCTAATTATACATGGAGAAAAATAAAGCACCACTGAATACTTACCAATTCTCACATAAAACTCAAGTTTTCTCATTTGGTGGATATACATATAAATAACAATTACCCCATTAACATAGGTATAGAGGATGCCAACAAAGAAGAACCCATTGTCCATTAACTTGCATTAAAACTAAGCAAAGGTTAAGCAAATATAACAAAATTAATTATGAAACTAGAGACGAACGACACTTGAGTGGATGAAAAAAGGCAGGGGTAGTGCAATAAATAAGAAATAACTAGGTCTAAGAAACCATCAGTAATTTCATTATCAAGCAGCTGTTGACAATGTGGATCACTTAAACCATTAAATAAACCTGTGAATTATAATCAAAGTTTTTAAATGACTAGATCCTGATACAAGCAAGAGTATTACAGTCAAAAATGAAATGAAACAAAACGATAAATGTCATACAGATACTCCATCGGAAGCATAATAGAAAGAAGAGATTGGTAGCAGTATTCAATACCAATATTAAAAGTATATGGATTTATAGAAAAAGCATGTGACATATTTTGTAAAACCAAAGAACGGAGTTACATTTAGAAGCCCAGACATCATAGAATTTGTATCAATCGGTCAAGGAATCAGTTCCAAATTAGTGCCCCTTCATTATGACAAGCAATGAATAAAAATTCTCTGGATTTCCCAATGGACTACTATGTGTAACCTGAGATCAGAAAAAAAAATTTAAAGAAAATGTTATAGGAAATTTGCAAATAAATAATATTGATTGATTTAAAGTAACTAAGTAAAGCAATAATTATGTGAGTGTGTATAACTTGTTTCTAGTACAATTAGAAATTATGTAGTGCAAGTAATTAAAGTTCAAATGAAATGACTTCAGCGCAGGGCTGCTTTTACTCAGGTAGATAGGTAGGAGACTAGGAGGGAGAGGGAAAATGTCATAAAAATGCACGTGGATCATGGATCACCTCTGCACATTTACATGTTGCTTTACCTCCTTCCAGCTTCCTTCTTCTTATCTATCCAAGTAAACCCAGACTACAAGATACATTTGTTACAAGGAAGCATTATGGCTCGGTGACCACGTAATCAAAAGTTTCATTTTTGTCCCGAAAAAATAAAAAGGAGACAAAGTACGGAAAGCAAATTCCCAAGTAAAAACAAGCATGCTCGTATCAAATTAAGCAAACCAAAAGATCTCATTAGCAGCAGAAGGTTTTAAACTTTCCTTACATAATCTGCACTGTAACATTCCATAAGTCTGATTTCAGGCAAATAACACTTCATCATTCAACAGAGGTGCCTCACAAAATTTTAGTTTACGGCCATTTTTTTCACAAATAACTTGACAGCAAGACCTACTACAACCTCAAACAAGAAATGAGTCAGGAATCTATAACAGGCGAGGAATCCTCGCCGACCTATATGAAAGAGAAATTGAGGGACAGAGATGATTGGAAACAGAAGGATTAAAAGCAGGGCGGCCAGTTCCAACCAGATCAAAATCATCATTCACTAGTGAAACGCTTATTCATAGGTCCAGCGACACTGTAAGTTTTGTTGGAGTTGGCATCGCTGGTTTGGAAAATGAAATCAGTTTTCTTTAGGAAAAAAAAATAACAAAAATAAAAACAACCATCCCAGATTCTACGTCTCTGAGATGGATAAAAAGAGCAGCAATCACAGCCGATCGAGGAGCAACCCGTGTTCATGGCATTCCCAAAACGAAATGACACCAACCGTACGACTTCAGATCGAAACCCTAAACCGAGATTAATCCGCCAGAAGAAACAAGTTACCGCAAGCAACACGACAAGCATAGAGATGGGCATGGATAGGGAGAGAACAGTACCGAAGGAATTCAAGGAACTGAGCGAGGTCTGGTCTGTCGAACGCCAGAGAAGAGAAGAAGCGGTGAGAGTGAGACCTCCAATCCGCGGCGAAAGAATGTGGGATTGGGAACGCAAAAACATGAACCAGTCCAAAAAAACCCAACCGGCTCCCTCGTCGTAAGAGGAAACCGGACCCCAGATCCGTTTGTCCGTTCGTCTGGGTAAATGAATAAAATACGGAAAATGGGTAAAATTAAAAGAACTTCCCTAAGTATTATTTTTGTTAAAAAAAGTATTTTTTTAAAAAATAAAATAGTTTATAAATATTTTTTAAAAATTTAACTTAATCAAAATATTATACTTAAATCATTTATATATAATTTAATAAAAATTACTTAATTATATTTTAAAATCAAGTTTTAAAATGGCGAAAAAGTCTGAAAGGGAAATTTGAATGGGCGCTATTTGCCCGGTAGAGATTTTATTAATTCACTTTGGGGCAAAATTAAGTTTAAAATTCTCTTTCTAATTATTTCTCTCATGAATCAAGTTTGAATAAAATATAATTATATATTTATTTTATTTTTGTTGAAATATATAAATAATATGTGACAATTAACATCTTAAAAAAAATTCACAATATCATTAATTAATGTTACTGGATTATTTAATATATGCACATAAAGTTGATGACTCTCATTAATGCATATTTAGTTGTTGCTACGTTTTCAAAATTAATTCAACACATACTATTTGTATATCTTAATTTGTAAATAGTAATGCCAATTCTCATTCAAATTAATTGTTCAATCAAACTTTTTTAGGTCAAGTTCACGTATTTAAAAGTAAATCATTTTTTGTAAAGATAGACGTATATTTTTTTTTCCTGATTAGGAGGGAACGATAAAAAAAAGTATCTATGAAAGCTTTAAGTTATTTTTAAACATAGTCAGGATTAATAAATTATAATATACGCTTCAATTTGATAATTGTTAGTCAAAATAATAATAAAAATTAATATACCAAATAAAGCAAAGAAAGAAAGAATTATAAAATTAAAATAACAAAAAAAAAGAAAGGAAAAAACATAGACAAATAATAAGAAAACATCATTATTAACTGACTACTTGCACCTTTGATAGTGTGTGCATCCGTGCCGTGTTGGATGATCATCAGGTAAATAGGAACATGAATTTTCTGTTAACCATTTAACCAAGGCATTCGTTTTTTTTAATGCAATGATTTCAACAACAAACATATTCGGATACAAACATTTGGGGTTTACATGATCAAAAGTGCCTTTCAATATATGTTTTTTAATAGTGATCACATCAGCCAATTTCAATAAGTACTGTTGGCTAGGATCAACAATTCAACGACTGGATGCTACTCCATAAATAATATCCATAAGATCGTTGACCTTATGAAAAATTAAACGGGTATAATCATAAATTGCTTCTTTTAGACGTGAACAGGTCCAAAAACAAAGGCGTCAGCAAATCTTGATTTGGGTTTTCTTCCGACACAAACTGATCTAGGTTTTCTTTTAGACCTTGTTATCTGGTGAAGTTTCCTTCTGGTGACTCGTTCTTTACACAATCTTGAACTAGACCAGATGTTAGGAGACCATGAACATGTGTCCCAGTCTGCAATGAGAATAAGACCAGGCAAACTAGATATTTACAGGATTAGTAGGTGAAAACAAACTAAGAGGATCACAGCACAGACTCCACCACTGCTGTCATGGAAGAAGGACCACCTAACTCAAGGAGAGATAGAGCCAGATCACACTCCTGCCACCCCTTCAGACCACTGGCCAACTTATGCAAGGTCTCCTGCTTCACCTCTGGAATCCAAGCGGGTGCAAAATTCACCAGCAAGCCCACAAAGCACAATACGTATGCCTTCCATGTTGCTGGATCACACCCCAGCATTATATTTCCCTCCATGCCATCAGCTATCAAGTCCATGTGGATCCCAATAACCCGGGCTCGTCTTGCAGAGAACACTGATGTGTGTGGGCAGGAGTTTCCTAATCCCCAAACCAAAGCTCCGCATAAGATCAACATATAGGCTAGAGCATAGCCTATCAGAATATTTACTATTGGTCCAGCACCGCCAAGTTTCACCGCTTCATCAGGAGACAGCAGCAGGGTTGGCACTGTTTCCTCAAAAACTACCTGCACTAACTGCACCCCGCCTGCAATAAACAAAAGGCTTGCCCCCAGTGTTGCTGCTTGTTGTATTCCTAATGCTGCAGTAGCAAGAGATGTCCTGCTTGATTTTAGGCGGGCAGGCTCACCAGAGCCCCATTCAATTGCTAGTTTGTGAGCATACTCGATGACCAGCTTGAAAATCACCTCATTGAAGAAGTGAGGGGCATGAAAGTTTCGACACGTCCGGAGATAGAAGAAACCGGGGGCCATTGGTAGTCGAACACCTTGGTCAGCCATAAACTGACCCAAAAGACCAGTAACTCCTCGCATGGTGGTAGATTGAGAGTCTCGGGCGCCCAATGGACCTAAGAAGGAGGAGAAGCAGCTCCTGATCAGCTCTACAATAGCATCCTTCTCCGTGGAAAAAGGAGAGCGTGAGCAGGATAGGACAATGAAGTCGTGCCACCTCCGCACCTTTTGAGCCCACAAAGCTCCTATTATTGGCATGCTTGGCCAGGTGCTGGCTGTTGCACAATTCTCAAGGGCTTGGCCTGCAATTCCATTGATGTACTCCAAGCTCTTGTCGAGCTTAAAAGTTATTGTTAAGCTCACAAGAGCGGCCATCGGTAATGGGAGCATTGGTGGCAAACCATCTGTGAGATAAAGTTTGTAACTTAGGATTAGAAAACAGACAATTGCAGAATAGATCTTCAATCAACAAATCAAATCTAATCATAAGTAAGTTTATAGATTCACAATGACAAATTTACCAATCTAACCTAGAACCTCATTCACATGAACATGGTAAAAGAAGAAATTACAGAACCAAAGAGACAAAAATTTAGGGCAATAACAGCGCATTTCCCTAAGTTATGGTTCTATGATCTATTAGTTTTCCATTTTGCATTTTCTGTTGGAGGCATGATTTTTTTTTAATGTCTACATAGTGATCAATCACTTGACATAGGGGATTGCATCTGATGGTATCTCTAATCGCTTGAGATAACAAATCAGTGGTGCCCATTCAACAGCCTGTTCAAAGGTTTATTTTCTTTTGCCAACATACACGGTTGACATGGTGATGCCCAGAAATATGGAGCACTATCCTTTGTGATGGACATTACATTTCCATAAATAGTCTACAAGAGTTGCATTAAATAAAGACAAAGAAAACAACTGGCCAGTGTAGCTTTAACAAGAGTTGTGAAATCCCTCTTGCTAAATAACAAATGCAGTGCACCAAGAAAGACAAAGAGATCGTTTGGGCATCCCATGATAGCATTTGCCAGGATGTTTCAACTTATCACAAGCGAAATCAATTCTTAACAACTTTCCAGGGAAATAGACAAAGTAAAAGGAGAAACACAAAAGTAGAGCAAGCTGCATTGCTTATAGCAACTAAAAAAGGACAACCCGGTGCACGAAACTCCCGCCATGCGGGGTCCCGGGGAAGGATCCATTGTACGCAGCCTTACCCTGCTTTTTACAAGAGGTTGTTTCCAGGATTCGAACCCGTGACCTTTT